>APFE031755775.1:243963-273098 GCA_000404065.3 Pinus taeda | reverse complement strand
TTTATTTATAATATAAGATTTGATCGTTATTCTATATTAATATTGTTCTAATAGAATAGGAAAGGAAAACTATACTTGAGATGTTATACCTGAGAAGAATTAGTGTACCTAATCTGCTTAATTAAAGGGAGCCAATTTCCACTAATCTCGATCCCATTGTCCCTGTTGAGATTATGAGGATGCTTTATAATCTGAAGAGCCTCCCTAATTTTCCTCCTTTGATACTGCTCTTCTCTTGTGATAATTGAGGCGCTCTCCAAACAAACATGGTGCTTAGTTTTTTAGGAGTGTTCTGTAAGGGCCGAAGTGTGAGACCTTCCATTCTTAATATTGGCTTCGTGATCTTTCAATCTCTTTGCAGGGATCGATTTGTTTCTCCAATATAACTCTTGCCACAAGAACAATTAATTCTATATCCTCCCTTGATTTGATGTCTATCAATATTATCCTTGAGAGACCTCATTCCCTGCTTAATTGTTCCAAGTGCTGTGAACTGCGTGAATATGTCTTTATTCCTTAAGATATTGGCAATCTTATCTTTCACCCCTTGAATGTATGGTAGGAACACTCTACCATAATGAGGTTGGACTTGAGCCTAAGGTTTTAGGGATAAAACCCTCCTTTCAGCGCTTTCTATAGTTTTTTTAATTTCTTTTTCTCTATGGCCTATACTCTTAAATATAGAAGATAAATGCTTCTTTTCTTCGTCAAGATGCTCAGAGTCAGATATTCTAAGGGCTCTAACAGCAAGAGTGTTAAGAACACCAAACTTTTGGGCAGGATGATGATAAGATTCAGCGTGGAGGTAGTTTTTTGTGTGAGTTGACTTCTTGAATACCTTATGTCCTAAAGAGCCATCCTCTTTTTTGATAATAAGGACGTATAAAAATGGAATGGTCTTGTTCTCCTCACGCTCCATAGTAAATTTTATTTCACAACAGATAGAACTAAGGTGCTTAAAAAACTTATCAAGTTATGTCCTACCATGATTCCATTTAACATTGGTATCATCAACGAATCTCTTCCACCAAGTTAGCTTCAAAGGATATGATTCAAGGGCTTTCTTCTCAAAGTACTCCATGTATAAGTTAACCACAATTGGTGAGAGGGGGAATCCCATTTCCACCCTAGATGTCTACTCATAATAACCTCCTTGGAAAGTGAAAACAGTTGACTGCAAACAAATCTCAACAAGTTTTGCAGTTTCTGGATCGGTAACTTCCTTTATAACCTGAAAACCTGAATAACCTCATCCAAGGGAATCTTGGAGAATAAGGATACCACGTCAAAACTTACCAGGATGTCATGTTGATCCACCCTCTCATTTTTTATAAGATTCACAAAATCATTGGAGTCCTTAATAAAAGAATCAGTGTTTCCAACAAGAGGCTTTAAGATCTTGGCAACATACTTAGACAATTCATAGGTTGGGGAACCAATGGTATTAACTATTAGTCTAAGAGGAACCCCTTCCTTGTGGATCTTTGGCAACCCATAAATTCTTGGGATAATTTCACAACAAGGAGATAATCTTTTCTTTAATTTGTCATCAAGGTTGGACTCTAAAATTGCCTTCTTGACCTCTCTCATGATCTTGGGAATGGGATTATGGCTAAGCTTCTTATAACTACCACAACTAAGATGTTCATTCATTTTATAAATATAGTCTTCTTTATCCAGAACCACCACTACCCGTCCCTTATCAACCTTAAGAACCACAATTTTATCATTATTCCTCTAGATCTAGATAAGCAACTAATTTGGTGAATTTGTAACAACTCGTACCTCGTGATTTGAAATGTTTCCATTAGTTCTTTTAGTTCTTCGTGTCTTTTAGCAGATTTTCGAAGCCAAAATTAAACTTTATTTGTGAATTTATCAATAAATTGCAACTTTGGAAAATGAGATGAAGCATTATCTATTGATAATGATTCTCAATGAGTTATGCAATGGATACCTAATAAATGAGGAGCATTAAGAAAATTCTTTCGGTAGAAATCACATAAGAGAAATTTTTGGTCGACGTGTTTAAAACCAACAAGTGTGGTTCATCATCAGGACCATATGAAGAGGCAGACCATGGCAAAGGCTTAAATAGAGAGCAATGTAGAGACCATAATTTCAAGTAACAGCTATATTAGAACAATAATATTTAAATTATGGTATTAATTTATTATATATTAAAAAATATATTATTAAGTAGCGTCTTATTCTAACTCTTACTTATTAATATTTGTTTTTAATATATTAATAAATTAATATCATAATCTAAATATTATTGTTCTAATATAGCCATTACTTGAAATTGTGGTCTCTACATTGCTCTCTATTTAAGCCTTTGCCATGGTCTGCCTCTTCATCTGGTCTTGATGATGAACCACACTTGTTGGTTCGAAACGCGTCAGCCAGCAATTTCTCCTATGTGATTTCTACCGAAAGACTTTTCTTAATTCAGTATGGATCACAAAAGCCTGAATTCAGAAAATGAGGAATATGTCAAGGTAATTTAGTTAATAAACCTTCACATACACCCCTCATGGAAAATGCCCCATCAGATCCAAATCCAACTAATTTCATGAAGGATAGATTCATCTTTGTTAAAAGAGTTGTCATTGCATCATACGGACACTGATTTGTCCCATCTTTAATTTGAAGTAAACGTATGAATCTTGTCACACGTTGCCTCTTCCTTTATTTGTCAAATATGTAATATAAATAATCAAATGTTGCTCCATAGTTCTACCTGTACTTTCATCACGTAAAATTGAGTAAAATGGACTGTGACAAATCTCATCTTTTAACCTTTGCCAATATACTTATTTGGCAACATGTAGAAACTCTTTTCTAGATGTTGTATTTGTATATGCTAAGTATTCATTTGTTAAAGGCATGTTTGGAGTGCATTTATGCCTATTCAAATCACAAATTGACTTATACACTTCTAATGGTAAGTCATATATGGCAACAAAATACATGTTGTCAATAATTGATTTAATTTTCTCCTTCTCAACATCTAGAATTAGCTCTATATGTTTTGTAATCGGAAGATTACTTCTTTTAGTTTCTCCCTCAAAAATGTGTAAAGATAATTTATGAGCCTCTAATTTATCATGGGCATTTATACCACCAACTTGAAGAGTGGTGCTTCGATCTTTAGTAAATCGAGTTTCCCTTTTATATTTAACACACAAAGAACGCTTTATCTTTTCAACTCCATTACAATATTTTGTAGCATAAGCCCATCGAAATCTTGTCTTCCATTTTGATTTGAATGTTCTTTTATGTTTCTTTGATGCTTGCTCCTCTCTAGAAATCTCAATGCTATCAAAGTCATGGTCTTCAAGTGGATGAGCATCAAAATCATTTTGGAAAGGACATGGCTTATCAAGATGTTGGTTGATTCCAAATGCATCATAAAGTGATAATTGTTGTTTTTCATTTTTAGGGCGACCAATGGGAGCCATTTTCCTATAATAAATTCATATTCAAACAATTAAAATAATGAAAAAATAAACATGGAATCAAAAACAATAACTAAGTGTTAAGATGAAAACAAAACAACCAATAAAATTAGAAGCATCATTAAAATCAATTTCAACTTTATTTGAGTGGTGGAAGGTGAAATTTATGAAGCCAATAAAGAATCCTACAATTTGGATGTGTATCAAATCTACGTAAAATAATGAATCCATTGCATCATCTACATCCAACGATTTTTCTTACACAAAACCATTCTTTTTTAGTTCGAGCCATATCTAGACTCTTAAGTGTATCCCTAAGATTTACATTTTATTTAATTGTGATTAATTGAAAGCAACTCATATCTTAGAACAAGAAAAGAGTATTAATGATGCTCATCACAAAAATAATTTGAATGTAAATATTTAATTGTATTACGAATTCTATGAAATTTATTGAAATGCATAATTTGAATGTAAATATTTAATTTTATTGTCAATTTTATGAAATTTATTGAACTTCATCTTTTGTTTAAGAAAGCATGGATTGTTTTTTCTAAACCAAGGCATGTGTTACTGATTAACTAATTTGTGGTTTAGAGAGGGTTTTGACTTAAATATTTCCACTGAAATGGTAACAATCTCAAAACTATAACTTAAGCAATTCAAAATTGTAATTAGATTGAAATAGTAAAATACTCAACGAGAAGAAATGATTGAGTTAATAGATAATTCCATAACCATGAGAACATATGTATGGATCTTAATGTAACATAGCTTGGCAACAAATGCCAATCGACCTCCGATCTTGGAAATTCCAACTTTCTAAAGGAAATTGATGAAAAACTCTCTAAAAAAATGATCAAGCTCTTTCTCAGCTCTCCGAATTTCAGAAACTTTCTCAAATCTATAAAATAAACATGACTACCAATATAAACCAATAATATGTCATGAAAGCCAAACATTAAAATCCCATACTATAATTAGCAATTTATCGTCATCATAAGAAAAATACTTAGAAAAGTATTGTATACTCAATACCATTTTCCAACGAATCAAAACATTAAGAAGCAATAATTTCCATGGTTGCAAACGGATATGCAAATTCAAATTTCACTACTCTCTCTACAAATATATATTTTGGATATATCCATCATCCATGTGTTACATAGACTCATGCATGTGAATTCATTATAGTTTACATTATTTTCAAAGTGGCATATTACACAAAGATTTGAAAATGCAAAGAAAACATGTGGAGCTTGAAAGCTCTACATTGTTACTCAAAAGACATAAATTGGAAACACGCCACAAACTAAACTATAGCTCATGTTATTATTTTCTACTCAAACCTCTCTCTATTACAACACCCATATATATAGACTCTAAAGAATATCTTTTCCTGATTATGTCAAGTTCTAACAACTCTATGACCATGTCAATCTACTTTGTCAAACAACTAACTTGACTATATCAAACCACTATCTATTAATGACTTATTTTCTTGATCATATTTATTGATGAAGTCAATAATTATTTCCAACAATACTTACATAAGAAAAATCACTTTATTAACTAATAACTTATTGTTACAAACCAAGACAATACTAAGAGGGGGGTGAATCAATATTGTAGGAATTTTAAAATTTCCTTTCACTTTCAATAATATTGGGACACCAATAAACTTTCCAACAATTAGTTTATATGAGCATGGAAAGAAATAACATAACTATCACAATTAAAAAACGAAAATTCTTCAAATCTTTCTTTCAATTTCTTCACAAGGCAAGATACAACTTGTTGTTACAAATTTCTTTGGCTACAACCAGCAGGAAGCGACTACTCCCTGATTGATCAGCTACAATTGAAAGGAACTACAACCCCTAGTTTTATTAGAAACTACTGAAAGGAGCTTCAACCCCTAAGTATTTACCAATAGCTACTAGAAGGAGCTACAACTTTCATAACATCAATAATTCAACTTTCATACAATTTTCATATTCAAATCATGAAGTCAATCCTTTTTATAACAAAAATAAAATTGTCTCTTAAACGCTCACCAAAACCACCATTATGACACCTTAAAAAATTTCACCATACTCACCACAATTCCACACCTTTGTTCTCACACACTTGTTCTCTACATCTCTACTTCTTCTTCTCTCTATCTTTTCTTTGCAAATTCGGCTCTTGCTTATAAAGAAATTTGGACTAATATTTTTGGAATTGAAACTTAGTTTTCTTGCAATTTAATTTTTGCATGAATCTCTACTTTTTTCCTTTGTCATGATGAATTGAGTCTTCTGAATCTTCTCTTCAAGTTATCTAACTCAACTCTGCTATCACTCTTAGAAAAACTTAGTTAATCTATTTTTTCCTCTATTTTGGTAAGTTACAGGTTCTAGTAGAGGTCTTCTATTTCTAGCAAATCTCCAAGTTTGGCTTAACTGCCAAATCTAACTCTAGATATGTCCATGCCGCTATTTGCGCTACCAACTCGTTCATGCCTTCACTACCAAGATTTATCACTTTTCTATTATGATTGGCATAGCTACCAAACTTAAAGTTTTGACTCATTCATCCAAGTATGGAGTATAATGCCAAAATTACAAGTTGTTGACTCATTCATCCAAGGCCCTAAACATAGGACAAAATCACTGCAAACCTTTATGCCCTTAGTCACAATACACATAGAACTGCATCAAAACCATATCCTGGTGCACCTTTCCAGCTCTTAAGAGATTGTTTGTTATCAACAAAAACTTTGTCTCCTGAGCCTATCTTCCCTGTAATTTCTCTTTTTTTCACCTTGGTTTTTCCTCCGGGGTCGATCCTTTTGAGTTGTATTTCTTTCCAAGTTTTTCTTCCTTCTCTAAGGCTTTCCTTCCAGGATCCTACCGTATTTTACTTTTGGGCTATTTATTTCAGGTCATGTAAGATTTTTTCCTCTGGGCACGTACTACTCACCTCTATGACTACCCCGGCTCCCTAGCTTTAACTCCCGCATGCACATGCTATTTCTTCTGGTTTATTTTCTTCCAACTGATGTCATGTTATCATCACCAACGCTATGTGGTGCCATGTGAGTGGTGACACATGTCACTCATATTTGGCCCACAAGGGTACTCAAAAACATTGAAACTTCATGCCATGTGTCCTACATATACATCATGCAGACATCACCATCATTCTATCATATCTTGCCACACATCATGTCGGAGAGGAGAGAGAAAGGGGTCTCAAGCATTGGTTTGCAACCATTTTCCTTTGTTAAAGTTTTTAATAAAAACCTTAAGTTTCAAGCCCTTTTGTACCTTTCTGTCATGGCTCCCCAACTCTAACTCCCACGCGCACTTCCTATTTCTTCTAGGGAAGTTTCCTTTGGTTTCTAGCTCCTAGGCTCTAACTCCCACATGCACTTCCAGTTTCTTCTGGGGAAATTTCCTCTAGCTTCTGGCTTCTCGGCTCCCCAGCTCTAACTCTCGCACACAATTCCTATTTCTTCCAGGGAAGTTTTCTCTTGGGTTGCTCTGCTAAAAAATCCAATGCACTTAGAAAATGCATCAAACTAACCATACTTTAAAGGGTCCACCAACAACTTTATCTTTGGAAACTTTGACTTAGAGTCCTCAACTTTGACTGGCTCTAACTTGTGATCCAGGAGGCCATTTTTAATCTTCCACATACCACTAGAAATCTCTTCAAGAGCTCTTTCCATCTAAGTGGGTCTTAATTGCATCTAAGATGACTTCTTGTATAATAAATGGCTCCAAAGTTTCTACATCATAACCAACTTTGCCTTAACCATTCTTTTAGTTGTTATTCATTCTTCTAGCATTCTTCTTTGTTGTTCCCTTCATCCTAATCACCTTTTCCATAAATGACAACAGATTTCTAACATTCTCCCCCTTTGGCATTGATGGAAACACCTTGATCAAACAATTGTGTCAAACAAAATCAACACCATAAATAAACAAAGTGTGCATCATAATCTTCTCCTCCTTTGAATCTGTGTTCCTGAAATGCACTTCTAGCCTGTTGTGGAGTACTTCTCCTTTCCTTTTTGTTCACCAACACAACTCCCCTTAGTTTGAAGTTCTTATCCATCTTTTGTTTGGTCCCTAATACTACCCCTTCTTTTGTTTGAAGTTATTTTTCCGTTGTTTGATCACCAATACTACTACTGCTTCTTTGACATCATTGGAAAAGACACCAACATGCCCCCCCTGTGATCAAATATCCCCCTATCATGTGGATCTTGTGGACCTGGAAGCTCCATCATGATATTTTGAATTTTTGTTGTCTACCTTTCTTCCTTTATAAGGAATATCTAGTGGAGGGAGGAAAAAGGAACAACTCCCAATCTTTGCCTTAAATGATTAAACTTATCTCTTGGGAGAGGTTTGGTGAAAATATTAGCTACCTATCTTTTGTAGATACATATTCAACCTTGATTGTCTGATTTGCAACTTTCTCTCTCAAGAAGTGGTACTTGATTAGAATATGTTATCTTTGAGTGAAATGTAGGATTCTTTGACATGTGAATGGCACTTGTATTATCACATATTATAGGAATAGGTTGATCATAAAACACTTACACATCCTTAAGAGTTTGCTTCATCCATAAGATTTGAGTGCAACAAGAAATTTTTGCTATATATTCTACTTCAACAATAGATAGTGAGATTGAAGTATGCTTCTTTCTCAACCATGAAACTAAACATTCTCCAAGAAATATTGCATCACCACTAGTTATTTTTTAATCATCTACATCACCTTCCCAACCAACATCATTATAAACAGTTAGTGAAAAATAATTACCTCTTGGGTATGAAAGTTCACACTCCATCGTGGGTTTGAGATATTTGAGAATTCTCTTGGCTACTAGAAGATGGCTTTGTATGGGGGCTATTTGAAATCTTCCAACAATACCAACTGCTTGGATAATGTTGGGTCTTGAGGTTGTCAAATATAGGAGGCTACCAATAATAGACTTGTATAAAGTTTGGTCCACTTCTTGTGATTCATCAATCTTTCAAATCTTGCAACCTATCACCATTAGTGTTCTCACTAAAGAGAATTCCTCCTTAGCAAATTTATTCAATGCTTCCTTGAGATATTTGCTTTGTGAGATCAAAATCCCTTTTGAATTTTGTGTAATCTGTAATCCAAGGAAATAAGAAATTTCTCCAAGCATAGACATCTCAAACTCGAATTCATATCAACTGCAAATTGGCATGTTAGTTGATTCAAATCACTACCAAATATAATATTATCAACATAAACAACAACCACTATTACTTTTCTATCATTAGCTTTAACATACAAATTACTATCAGTTGCGCCTCTTTTGAAACCACACTTGAGCAAGTTGACCAACTTGGAATACAAAGCACGTGGGGCTTGCTTGAGACCATACAAGGCCTTATTTAACTTACAAACATAATCAGGTTGATCTGATAGCTAAAAACCATCTATTTATTCTATGTAAACTTGTAACAGCCCTTGTCAAAAATCCATGTAATAAAGTTAATAAAGGAAAAATAATAACCAATGACATGGGACACGTATTCCAAGATGAGTGTTGGGTGAAACATCTTAGTGTGGGTGTTAATTTAGTTTATTATGGCTAAGGAATTGGCAAAGGCAAGAGCTTTAGGAAGGCATGAGGCGTTAATTGTCATATTATTTTGAAAAATAATGGAAATTATGAGAAAAGGAAGGTGAAAGGTCACAAGTTACATGTGAGGAGGAAAATGAAGGAAAACAATGGAAAATTGAAGAAAATAGAGGGATCATTAATAAAAAAATCTTCTAAGGATCAGTTGGTACCTTTTGTCAGTTTAGTTTTGGATATCTCTCTCTATTCTCTCTCTCATACTCTTGGACACTTAGAGTTTTCTTGGAGCACTCTAGCATTGGATCAAGGAAACCAAAGGAAGTACCAAGAAGGTAAAGGAAAGAAAAGATCAAGCAAGGGAGAGAAACATCTAGCAGTTATAGCTAGATTATTTGCATGTACGATTTCCTTGCTAGATTTGGCATGCATGGTACATGCATGTGTGTATTTCTTTTTCTTGTTGTCATTGGCATGCATCTTGCTAGGTGTGACAATGTTCTTCATCAATGCCTTTCCATTTATGGATAGCCATGGTGTGATGAGTTATCTTGTATTTGGTTGAGCTTGATTGCTGAATGGTTTCGAAACTAAGTGAGGTGGTCTCTGAAAGAAAGAACACAAGGCCTAGGAATCCTTGTGCCGGAGAAGGTGGGATTGTGGTAAAGCGAAATTTTGTGTGCCTCGTGGTTCTAGGAATCCTCGACCGGTGAATGGCAAAATATACGGTAAAGCCTAGAGGTGTGTTCCCTTAATCAGACCTTGGAATCCTCGACCAGTGAATGGCAGGATATACGGTAAAGCCTGGAGGGTGGAGTCTTGATTAGGCCTAGATCCTCGACCATTGTATGGTGGGACATACGGTAAAGCCTAGAGATTAGGATACAGGCAAATTCCTCATGGTGTAGGTGGAGAAATACAGTGACATCCATGTTTAGGACCTAGTGATCCAGTGAGGATTGTGGTAAAACCTAAGGAAACATGGTTTGGTTCGGTTTTGAGTCCCACATTCATGCTTGGAATATGGCGCGAGGATGATTGGTTGAAAGAATGATTTGGTTCATCCAATTTATGGTCGGGTAGTTCGTGGAAGTCCCAAATCTAGTTGGCTTTTTCATTCATTAATAAGAGCTCCTTCTCCTTTGTATTTCATGTGTAAATTTATTGGCTTATATTTGGATTTTATGGTTGTCATATCCTTGTTATTTATGTTGGTTATATGTTGGTTATGAGTATGTTTACGATAGACTTGATGTATGGCTTCCATCATGTTTTTATTAGTAACTGAAAGTAAAATGAATACATGACCTAATAGATTATAATGCAACTATTTTGATATGGAAACAATGCTTCTTTACAAATTTCAGGTAAGTATGAGGCCCCTATGCTCATATATGTTGTTATGACATGCAGATTGCATATTTGTGACATGTTTAACGAAATGCATGTCATGGATAGTAAGGGTCTGTTCAAGTCCTTACTCAAGTGTTTGCATTAGTATCTTTGTTTCAATGTAATTTATCATTCCTGAAAGTTTCATAAATTTTTGGGTAATGGCCTAAATCTTGGCCCTGAAAAAGTGGCACAAAATTTGGGGTCACTAGTTTAGAATTGCCTGGAAAAGTCCACAATTGCTAGCATGCCTTATTGTGGGAGTGATTGGAAGGCTTTGGTCTAGGATAGTAAAAATATATGTTGTCTCAAGGGTTGAGCACCAAGAAGGGTTGGTTACCTCCTGAAGGGTATGTAGCTCCCAGGGAAGGTCAGTTTAGTTGTGTTTTATCGGTTCCACTTCCTTAATTGTACTTAGGGAGTTGAATCACATCATAGTAGCCTCTCATCACATTTTTACCCCAGTGGAATGGTTAGCTTAGGTAAATGTGGGAGGATGGTGCTACAAAACTTCTTCTTGTAGTTCTCCATTTAGAAAAAGAAATTTGGCATCCATCTAATATATCTTGAACTTCTTGAAACAAGCAAATTCTAAAAACATTATAACTCTTATAATCGAGCAACAAGAGAAAAAGTTTAATCACAATCCAGACCTTCAATTTAAGCGTAGGCTTTGCATACTAATATTGCCTTGTTTCTAACCACTTCGCCACGCTCATTCAACTTATTCCTAAAGACCCACACTGTGCCAATGACATTCTTGTTTTTTGGTCTAGGAACAAGCTCCTAAATATGGTTTTTCTCTATCTGGTTCAATTCTTCATGCATGGATTTTAACCAATTAGTGTCTTGACTGGCATGCACAATGTCCTTGGGTTCCTCCATGGATAAGAGAGCTACATGTGTTTGAGTAGGGGGATTTAGTAGCTTCCTTCTAGTATGTACACATGTGTTTAAGTCACCAACAATTTGATCAACTAGGTGGTGTTTTTGCACATACCTTGAATGATATTTGGCTTGAGTATTGGTTGGATCTTCATTATATTCATCTAAAATTGGCTCTTTGATCTTATCATCAATGTTGATTGGATCAAGGGAGCTGGTATTTACTGGTTGATTACTTCGAATTCAACATATTCATCCACATTGACATAATACAATCAACAATATTATTTGTATTCTTATTGTAACATCTATAGCCCTTAATATTGTGAGAATGTCCAATAAAATACCTCCATCAACCTTTGTATCAAACTTACAAAGTTTTGCATCATTCCTCTTGATATAGCACTTGCTACCAAAAAATTTGAAATGTTTGATAGTTGTTGGTCTCCCATACCAAAGCTCATATGGATTCTTATCAACGTTTGGTTTGAAGTGTGTTTTGTTGAGAATCACCACTGTTGTGTGAATGGCTTCAGCCCAAAATATCTGTTGAGCATTCCTTTCATCCATCATAGCTCTAGCTAACTATTGTACATATCTATTTTCTCTTTTCGCTACATCATTCTGGTGTAGAGTCTTTGTTATAACTTATAGTGAACTGCTTTTTGATGTCACGCTTCTTACAAAAGTCATCAAATTCTTTTGAAGTAAACTCACATTTATTATCAAACCTTATACTCTTGATTTTTCATTCAATCTTGTTCTCAACCATGGCTATAAAATCTTTATACTTCTCAAAGGCTTCAAACTTCTCTCTAAGAAGAGCAACCCACATCATTCTGCTGAAATCGTCAATGATAAGCATGAAATACAATTTACTTGTGGGTGTCTGTGTTTTTGTTGGGACACATAAATCCATATGAATTATCTACAATGGCTTAATTAATGAGCTCTCCTTGGACATGAATGGTACTCAAACTTTCTGACCCAACTGAGAAGACTTGCAAGTAGCATTCTCAGGCTTTGATAAATTTGGCAAATCATTGACTACATTCTTTTTCCCAATATGATTGTCTGATCAAAATTCAGATGTCCAAGTGTCTTATGCCATAGCCAACTCTCATCGATATTTGATAATCAACACCACTATTTTTTTCTATTTTAGAACATATACATTGATATAAGTTCTCACAACTTTAGCTACTACTTCACCAATTCCTGCATACTTGATTTAACAGTTATTAGCTTTTAAAATCACATCATAGCCTTGGTCACAAATATGGGACACATTGAGTAAAGTATGCTTTAGTCCATCAACAAATAAGACATTCTTGGCTTTACCTCTTCCATTTGACAGACTAACAATTCCTTTTCCACCAACCTTTCCAAGTGCACTATTACCAAAAGTCACATTTCCTTTCTCAACTAGTTTCCATGTCAAGAACTTAATTTTGTCTCCTGATATGTGCCTAGAATAACCACTGTCAACAAACCAATGATTGACCTCATTCTAAGCATATGAAACAATGTTGCATTGCTCTAAAATATAATTTTATTTCTAGACCTTGGGCTCTTGATGTGTTTGCTCAATAACTAGATCAGCCATTTTATTCTTGAATTTTCACTCAACTGCTTTATGCCCAAATGTTTGATAGTTATAGAATTGCATTGAATTCTTCAAAGGAGAAAAAGAGTTGTTATACCTGGTTCTGTTGTTGCTCTGTCTAATTTGCTAATATTTTCTTCTTCTTGATTTGAATTCACTGTATGATAAATTCACCCTACAATTTGTTGCATTATGTTCATAGTTGGTACATGTAAAGCAATAGCCTGGATATTTGCATACATGTGAGTAAATCGACTTCTGAATCTTTGTTGGGTTGTCATTTGTGAATTTTGATTTGTCTCTTCGATGCTGATTGCCTTTGGCTGGGAAAAACTCCTCTTATTATTGTGTTGTTGTTGATTTGACTCTTGTTGGCTATTGGGTTGTACACTAGGTTTGTATTTTTGTTGTTGTGTTGATTCATTATTTGTTGTTGCTTTGTCACCATTCATATTTGCTTGTACAAATGTAATTGACTTCTTTCTCTTTAATTCTACTTTTGAGCTAGATTCGGCCTCAAATCCAAGACCATATCAATTTTGTGGAGACTCTTTGTGCTTCTAAAAGCTCATTCAAATTATCAGTCCCTTTTCCAAACTTATAATTGAAGATCAGTTAGGATTTTTCCTTTTCCAACTCCTTTATCAGAAAAATAACCTCTTTCTCAACCTTTTCACATGCTTGACTCTTTTCACCGAGTTGTTGCTTTAAAGTCTCTTGTATTTTCTTACCTTCTTCGATTCGCAGGAGTAATGGTTCAATAGCTTCAGTCTTTTCTTTGATCAATAACTCCTTTTGATATTTATTTTTCTTTCTCATTCTCTCAATCTCTTCAAGTGCACTGACAAACTCCCCCTCTAAGTCTACCTCGGCTTCTTCACCATCAGAATTAATGGCTTCTATTTCTAGATTGTCTATGGCCATAAGCATGATTTATTTTGTGCTTTCATCGTCTATGTCCTCATCAAAGGATCGGTTTCCTTCACTTTTGGATGAGTTGGCTTCTTATTTATATAGGATTATCTTTCTAGCCTTATTTCTTTTCTTTTGCACTTTCCATGACTTATCTCTAGGATCATATTCCTTCTTCTTTTCAGAAAACTTGGAAGCATAATGATCAACTTTACCACAATTAAAGCACTTAAAAGGTAACTTACCTTTATAATTTCTTGAGCCTCTCATGAGCTTCCTCACAAACTTGGATTCTTCTTCATCTTATTCACAACAAGGATCAACATGCTCTTCCTTGGGCATTTTTTCTGCTTTGAAAGTTTACTCCTTTACTCTAGGTTTTCCATTAGAAATTATCATCTCATAAGCAGTAAGTATGCCAAGTAATTGGTCCAAAGTGAGAGTCTTCAATTCTTTCATATCTTCAATGGTTGATACCTTGGGATTAAATCTCTTAGGGAGATATCTCAACACCTTTTGAACTACTGCTGGTTCTTCTAATTTCTCATAAAGGCATCGTATAGTGTTCACAACTTCATCAACTTTCAAGAAATACTTTACAATATCTTCATCGTCATGCATCTTTAAAGACATAAATTTCATTCTAAAACCTTGGAGTTTGGCTTCCTTTACCTTGAAGTCGCCTTCATAACAGCGACTCATCTTGTCCCAAATAGTTTTCATTGTTGTGTAGTTCATAACTTTAACAAGTTATGATTCAGGTAGGCTAACAAGCAGTACATTCATGGCTCTAGCATTGCATGTGAACTCCATCTTTTGAACTTTAATAATCACTACAAGAGGATTTTGATATTCTTCTTCTACAACATCAAACACATAAACTCAAAGTGATTGAATGTAAGTTTTCATCCTTACTTTCCAAGTACATAGTTTGTTCCATTGAACATAGTTTCCCTATTGGTGAATCCTCCTTCTTGGTTTGCCATGGTCATTGATCTTTCTTCTAGCTATTAAACTAATCTAAAGTAACCTGGTAGCTCTGATACTAATTGTTAGAAATTAGGACAATACTAAGAGTGGGGTTGAATTGGTATTGTAAGAATTTTAAGACTTCGTTTCACTTGCAATAATATTGGGACACTGATAAACTTTCCAACAAGTCGTTTATATCATCATGGAAAGAAACAACATAAGTATCACAATGAGAACACGCAATTATTCAAAATTTTCTTTCAATTTATTCATAAGACAAGCTAAAACTTGTTGTTACAAAGTTATTTGGCTACAACCAGCAGGAAGCAACTACTCCCTGATTTATCAACTACAACTGAAAGGAGCTACAACCTGTGTACAACCTCGAGTTTTATCAACAATTATTGAAAAGAGCTTCAACCCCTAAGTATTTACCATCAACTTTTGGAAGGAGCTACAACCCTTGACTTGCAAGCTACAAATTCCATGACCTTAATGATTCATCTTTCATACAATTTTCATACTCAAATCATGAAGTCAATCCTTTTTACAACATAAATCAATTTGTCTCTCAAACGCTCACCAAAACCACCATTACAACACCTTCAACAATTTCACCATACTCACCAAAATTCCACACCTCTATTCTCACACACTTGTTCTCTACATCTCTACTTCCTCTTCTCTCTCCCTTTTCTTTACAAATTTGAGTATGCTTATAAATAAATTTGGATTGATATTTTTAGAATTCAAACTCAGTTGTCTTGCACTTTGATCCTTATATGAATCTCTTAGTTTTGGCTTTCACATGTTCAATTTATTCTTTTGAATCTACACTTCAAGTTATCTAACTCATCTATGTTGTTTCTTTGAGAAAAACTGAGTTAATATGTTGTTTCCCTTCAATTATGGTACAGGTTTTAGCAAAGCTCTTCTATTTATGGTGACTCTACAAGTTTCGTTTAACTTCCAAATCTAACTCCAAATATGTCCATGTCACTATTTGCACTACCAACTCAGTCATGCCTTTGTTACCAAGCTTTAGCGCTCTGCTGTTATGTTTGGCATAACTGCCAACCTTAAAGTTGTAAACTTATACATCCAAGTATGTCGTATAACACCAAAAACACAAGTTGTCGACTTGTTCATCAAGGCCTTAAACATAGGCTAAAAGTGTTGCAAACCTTCATGCCCTCAGTCACGATACACATAGAACCACATCAAAAATTGTGTCTTGGCACGCATTTCCATCACTTGACAAATTGTTTCCTATCGGAAAAACACTCTCTCCCTTGGGCCTGTCTTCCTGGAAATTTCTCCTTTTTGCGCCTTGGTTTTTCCTTCGCGGTTGAACCTTTCAGGTTTTATTATTTCGAGTTTTTCTTCCTTATCCTAGGCTTTCTTTCTGGTATCCTACCAAATTTTACTATCAGGTTATTTCTTCCATTTCGTTCGAGATTTTTTTCTTCCAAGCACATACTACTTACCTCTGCGACTGCCCTGCCTCCCGACTCCTCGACTGTAACTCTCGCACGTACCTGTTGATGGGCCTCCAAATTAGACACAAATTAAGGCCCATATAACCTTTCTTAGACACATAAAGGCTATATTAAATCTCTTCTTCTACACTTAGTAATGATCTTTTAGCTTTAATACGTTCTTAGGAAGGTTTAGAGATAATTTCATATCATGTGCCTAATATTATTTATTTTTACAGAATATTGAGTAAATTCTTAATGAGATAATATAGGGACTTTCTCCCTACTACAAGATGGACCAAGATTGGATAATAAATGAACAATATCTTATGAAATTATTGAAAAAAAAAATTGGAGCTCCACTCATTGAGAAAATCTAGGAATGTGTTCCTTGTCATTGAATGAAGATTACTTGTGTTGAAAACCATATCCACTTTTTGAGGGATTTTAGAGGAGAAAGTTGTCTCCTTTCAAGGAAAATGATTCCTCGTCACTTTATATAAATACCAATTCGAATTTTCCTCTAGGGGGTTGTTTCTCTTAGTCTTCTTGTGGAGAAAACCTGTTATTTAGCAGCTCCACTTTCGTTTCTAGTAGGGATGTACCTGTATTGATTCAAATAATGAATTTTGGTGTCATTTTTAGCTTCTAAAGCTTGGTTTCCTTTATAGGAATCTGAGTATCGTTGGGCTTGGCCATCCCATGAGCCTCAAAGCCCTCTTGTACAATTTCTTTATTTCTTTGAATGTCTTTTTCACTTGCATATCTTATTTCTGCATTTACTATTCATGCTTTTTTCGTTGTAGGTCATACTGGTTAAATGATTGAAGTGAGTCGTTTTGAAGGTTATTTACAGAATCACAAGAATGATTCATCCTTAGAAAAACTTTCAAAAGTCATATTAATCATTAAGCTATTTGGATTTGTTTACTAGTTCACAAATTTAGAATTTATGGAAGTCTCTTGTAGCAAAATAGTAGTAATTTTCTGCTATTTTTTAGAACATGTTAATGAGCTTCATTTGAGTTGATTCCACTTGTATTGAGTCATAAAAAAAATCAAGTAATTAACAAAATTTACGCCATAGCATTTACACTTGATCAGGTTAGGCATTTGATAGGTTAACTAGCTCACTAATTCTTGAATTTCGGGTTTTTATAGTAATTTTCTGTTATTTTTCAACACATGTTAACAAGGGTATTTTTGAGTGATTCCACTTGGAATGGAGTCTTAGGACATCCTACTTAATAAATAAAAAAATCACATCTTGTTTGAATTTGATTTTCTTGGGCATTTGGCAAGTTATCTCGAGGAGTAGCAGTCTTGTAGCACTGTCTAAACTCTACCATATTTGCCTTAAAACCTTGATTTTTGCATTTTGTGATTGAATAATGACCTTCAGGCTTTGAATCCATGATTGAGGAAGACCAAAAACCACTTAGGACATCCCTTTTTTCCACTACAATGCATTCCAACAATTAAGGGTTAGTAGAAAAGTTCGTGAATTGAATGACATAGTGATGATTTTCATGATTACTTTATGAAACACCTAATGAACTTTGTTACAAGGTCTAATTTCTTTTAATGCAATGATTGAGATTTGGTCCATGCTCTTTACTGTATGCAATTAGAGTAAGTTTGATTTCCTTTTCTTTTGTTTCATGTAATAAGTTAAGGTTTCCATTTCTGGAATTAGTTTAGATTAGGTTTCATGATATTCACTTCATTGCATCAGATCAACGAAAGAAAAATACATTGTGTGTTGCACATATAGTGTCGACACCTCTTAATTTTGTACAAACCCCGAGTTGATAATTTAAGTTGGTAGCCTCGAGAGTTGTGATATTCTTGTTGTACTACTAAGTATCATCACCTGTTATTTCTTTCGGGGTAGTTTCTTCCAATTGACATCATGTTGTCATCACCAACCCTATGTGGCACCATTTGAGTGGTGACATGTGTCACTCAGATTTGGCCCACTAGGGTATCCAAAAACACTGAAACTACCTATCACGCATCCTCCATATATGTCATGTTGATGTCATCACCAACAATCATATGTTTCCATGTGTCCTATTAGAGAAGAGAGAGAAAGGGGTCTCGAGCCTTGGTTTGCAACCATTTTCCTTTCTTAAAGTTTTTAATAAAAACCTCCACGTTCAATCCCTTTTATACCTCTATTGCCTGGGTCCCCGACTCTCCGCTCCCTACCTCTAACTCTCATGCACACTTCCTATTTCTTTTGGGGAAGTTTCCTCTGGTTTCTGGCTTCTTAGCTCCCCGGATCTAACTCCCACGTGCACTTCTTGTTTCTTTTGGGGAAGTTCCCTCCGATTTCTGGCCTCCCAACTCCCCAACTCTAACTCTTGGGCACACTTATTTTTTATTTCATGGAAATTTCCTCCCAGTTCGCTTTGCTAAAAACTCCACAGCATTTGGTAAATGTGCCAAACTAACCATGCTCTAAAGGGTCCTCCAACAACTTTAGCTCTATAGTCTTTGAATTTTGGGTCATCAACTTAGACTGGCTCTAACATGTGATCCATGAAACCATTTTTAATCTTCCACATACCACTGGAAATATATTTCATATTTCTTTCCATCTAAGTGGGTCTCAACTACATCTGAGATGATCTGTTGTACAAGAAATGGATCCAAGTTCTCTGCATCATAACCAACTTTGCATTAACCATTCTTTGAGTTTTTCTTCATTCTTCTAACATTATTCTTTGCTCCTGCCTTCATCCTATTTACCTTTGCCATCAATGATAACACATTTGTAACACTTATTACTATTCCAACTTATTGATGCATGTGAGTATGTGATACTTATAGAAGAATCCATGTTAATAACTTATTACCATTTTAATTTATTGATGGATGTGAATCATGTGATACTTATAGAAAGGAAAGTTTGTGTTATTAGCTTATTACTATATTATCTTTCCAATTTTTAATTAAGGTATAACAACTCATTTTCATTAAATTTTATTTTTGAAATAAGATAATTTTCAATTTTTGTAATTAGGTAACTTCAAGTTTCCAATAATTAGATTGATTTTTGGACATATTTTCATTTTTGTAATTAAATCATTTCAAATAAATAGATTTTTGGAATTACGTATTTCCAAATAATTACTTTTTAAATAATTTAATTAAGTAATTCTTTTTCAAAAGAATGGGTAAAATTTATGTTATAAAAGATGTTGTATTCTAGGTCATAACCCTTACATTCAACTTCATAGTCGCAGAAGGATGTTGCACTCTATTGTCCACAAAATGGGATTGCTTTCGACTATCCACAAAACATAGAGCTTTTGACTATGACCTTACTTATTGAATATGTTAGGTCCCTATAATACTAAAAGGGTTCAATGATGGAGCACATTGAGGACTTCCAAAAATTGAATATAAGGGTATTATCGCAAGTTTGTTAAGAATTATGGGAGAATAGAAGCACCTCTAACAACATTATTGAAGAAAGATGCATTTTTATGGAACAACTCAAGCAATGAGGACAACACTTTTTTTCAAGAGAGGGGCATGTTAGGTCCCTATAATACTAGTGATTCCCCCATTACTATTGTCATTGTAGCCCTTAATTGTTATTATTGTGCCCCTATTATCCCCATATTGTTATTATTGTGCCCCACAGAAGCCCACTATAGTTATTGTTGTGCCCTTATATTGTTATTGTTATGTCGGCTTTGATTATATTGTGACCCCTTAGACTCCTATATATAGAAAGGAGGTTTTGTCATTTGTATCATCCAAGAATTGTTCATTTGTGTAAAGTAAAGGAGGTTGCCCCCTCGAAGAGGTTGATTCTGAAGTCGTTGATCTATCTTTTCTATCTTTTTGTGAGCTAGTTTCTTAACAGACTATAAAAAAAGGATGACTACTATATTTCTAACAAAGACACCTAGAAACAGAGAAAATCTCCAGTACATTGATCAAAAAGAAACAAGAGGGAATTCTTAAAAATTTTAAGTCTAATCATCAACCGAATGGGTGTTGTGTTTAAAAATAACTCCATTTTTCAGCACTGGCTCCCCTCTTCTAGACCACATGCTCCTCTTTTTCATGCTAGGCTGGAACTAATCATAACTATAATCGAAGTAAACTTGAATCCCTCTGATAATTTGTTGCTTAATTCTTCAATTTGAAAGTGAATTACTACCAACTCATTCTGAATTTCCCTCTATATCCTTTCAATCCATCTCTAGAGGGACTTGATTTGTGTATCGATCAACAAGTAAAATGGCAAGCGTTCTGGTTATTCCACCTCACAATGATGGTTCAGGAAGACCAATAGTCCTTTGTGAGCCTACAAGAGGTTCCCCAATAACCGACGAGTTCTCTTCTGCTTTAAAGCTGATGGGGAATTGCCTACGCTCTCCATAATGTCGCAATTTTGAGTGTTGGACATGCACAATGAACACCAATATCCTGGAGGACAGAGATAATAACTCAGAATGAACAAGACTATAGTTAAAGGGTTGAGCCTTCTCCTTGATAAATTTTGTGGGGACAAAACATGGGGTCTCAACAATATATATACATCAAGGATGTTTTCAACTAGCTTGAGATAATCCTTTGCACCATACATCTTGCCTATGAATAATAAATGCCAACCACATTGAACCAGGCCTGAAATTCCTTGTAAAGCTTGTAGAGATTGTTATCTGATATGGATAATGTAGGAGAGGGACACCGGCCCAAGGATAATTAAATTTCTTGCATTCTTCCTAGATAATTATGTTTTAATAACCACGAGAGTTGTCCTCTAATGGACTCGAGTAACAGGGGGAGTGTTCCAGGTGTAATTATGGACGGAACGCCAAGGATTTAAACCTTGATCCCATATCCTTAACATTAAAAATTCATCCATTATGCTCATGATTGTATTTGGGAGGCACAAGGTTTCCAAAGGCACCACAAGCTCCACCTTACTCATACAATATTCTAATATTAAAATCAATAGAAAGAGTTTAAACTTCATGGAAGCATACATATCGTTATTGGACTATGATCAATTTCCATCACTACTTGATTCATTCTTGTCTCAATGTTTGCCAATGTCGGTTGTGGAGTTTAAGTGCCTTAACACATGATATAGTTATATGTGCTCAAATCACTAAAGTTAAGCTAAAATTCATTGCAATATTGGGGGGAGGGGTTGTTGAATGTTGATCAATTTCCTGAGCTTACAAAATAACAATTATTGAATCCCCAAACACCATTAGTTTTGTGATTTTCTTGTTTATTACCAAATCTAGCCCTTCCCATAATGTTAATTTGTGATATCCCCTAGTTAACAATTTTCCCTCTTGTAAATAATTGTAATTATTCTAAATAGTTGAGAAAGGGACATATATTCCATTGCTCGAGGAAGGGGGTTACTTGAGGAAATGTTGTTCTTTAATAACAAACTTTGTGTGTAGAAAACAACTCAATGTGTTTACTATGCATTGAATATAGATTAAATGAAAGGATTGGCCCAATTGTCCTTTAGCCCAACCACAAACAAAGAAAAGGACAAAAAAATTAAGAGCGGCATGGGTTGCGTTGTCAAGTGATGAGATATTGCGCAAGTTGTGAAGAGAAAACAAGGTACATGTTGTTGGGGGGGGGACTCACCCCAGACATGTGAACATAGAGATAAATATAAGGGAACATTAGTCTAGAACCTAACATATGGGCTTGCTGTGTAGAAAACATAGAGAGAGTCAAAAGGAAAAGAAAAGAAAAAATCCTAACATCGAATTGAACCCTGAAAAGAGTAGTATCCAACTATGGAAACCTCGATAGGAGGCTAGCTGGTAATCAATTTTAGAGAGCAAGGCTTTCCTATAAGGTAGAAGGATTCGCTAGAAGTTTGAGGTTTGTGAACCTATCGAATTGGGAGAATCACATAGGTGCTTGTGAGGGTTTTTGAACCACTAAGAGCACCTTGGGGTTAAAACTCTGGTGCTTGAATCATTATGGAAGCACATAGAAAAGTGATTTCTCACCCATATGCAGCTTGACCATTGTTGAACCTTCCCAATAGTGGCTCTTCTCTCTTGAAAGTGAGTTGGAGATCTCTACATAGTAAATTGTTGTCATGACTATGTTTCTACCATAATGAAATGAGTTATAAGGAGCTTAGCTGGTGGATGAAGGCTATGAGGACCTTGTGACATCTAGTTTCAGTTGTGTTGGTTGACTGAAAATACTCAGAAGCACCTTACCTCGAGCTTTGGAACTGGCTCAGGGGTGACAATTGAAAGTAAGGTGTGGTTGCAGTTGTATACGTCGAGTGGAGAGTTGTGATCCCAATATCAGTTTCCATTTACAATATTGTTTTCAGATAAGTGTTTGTAAATGCATTCTCAGTTATTAAGTTCACATGGAACTATTAAATTGGTGTTGTACTCACTGTAGGAATGACTCTTGGTTCGATGTGATTGGAATGGTGAAATTATCATATATGTGTGCCTTATTGTTGTCTTGTTGTGCTAATGTTTTTGTGTAGAAAACACACATATCAAACCATTTGTGTTGGTGCGGCACGCACTAAGTCACACCTCTATATGTGGAATGAGCATTGGATATTTAATTATGTTGGCTCCAAGCCTATAGTAATTTTTACATGATGGCTAGTTGTGTGGGTGATGCCTAAAATTTGACTGGTCTGAACGTGATGACAATAGGCCTGTAATAATGTTAAATTTGAGCCTGAACGTATAATTTCTATTTGTGAATCAAACTGGGTAGGAGACTTCCTATTTATCTGTGGAATGTAGATCTCCTTATAACCTTCTTGGGTATTGAATGCCTTATGGTTTCCCTTATAAGTTTAATTATGTTTATTGTCCTCCAAAGATACTTGCATATCTCTACAATGGTATCACCTATTTCCCTTTAAATCATCACGATTTAAAGGGACCGTAGACCTCTAATAAGTTGATTAAATGAGTCCAAGCGATTACAGAACCACCACAGCCAAGCCAATTTAGGCTCCCTTAGGATGTGTTAGTGTGGCCTAAATGACATAAATCTCCCTTGTTTCACTTAGAACCATCGTTGTTTAGCCATTGCTTAATCCCCTTCACCAATAGCACTAACAAGAGCCTTATCTTGTTACCCTAGCCTTTGAACCTTATCCATAGTTGCGGCAATAGTTAGTGGGCAGAGTAAGAGATGGTTTCAAGGCCAGGTTGCTAGTTGTAAGACCACATAATGTAACTCATTGTAAGGCTAGCATAATGAGTGGCCAATTTTAAGTGGGGCAGGTAATCGACGGTTGGGTAAGGGCCCAAGATGATGAAAGCCCAAAGGGGTCACATCCTAGAAGCCCACTGAAAGTCACACAAAGAGAAGAATCAGGCCGAAGAGGACCAGATGATTTGGAAAATCCATCAACTTTACACCAGTGAAGGACCAACCAAAATAAGTGTGTTCTAAGAGGTGTGGTGCCACGTTACACCTAAGCCCAGAGGATATTCCACAAAAGTATGACGAGGAGCATGCATAAGATGAGCGGGTGACGTAAGACTGGGATGTGGTGGTATACATGCAAGCCTGACAAGTCATTCCTGGAGCTAGGCGGGCCCACAGATGGGTCAACCCCAGAGTAGCTTGCGGAAGTATAAAGGGAGAGGAGTCGGGTCAATCAGCTAGGGAGACGGGAAAAGTGTCGAAAATTAATGATCGTCAACTAATGTGTATATATATGCTTAGGATTTTCATATTAATGTATAACTTGGGGTGTGGAATCCAACCCATGAACAGGTTTACAACCAACAAATAAATGCCAAGTGGCACTAGGAAATTAACTAGGTGGGTATATCCATGTGGTCATAAGGACGGTGTGGCACTCCCTCATTCGCCAAAACTTCAACGGTCACATATTTTAATCCAGAGGTGAGATTGGAGTAAAATTTATATCGCGAAATTCATGTTGGCAAGACAAAAACCATGGTGATGTCCAACTAAAGGTTTTTAAGTTAGTCATGAAGATAGAAATTTGTACACCCCTTTCCATAACGACACCTTGGATCTTGGGTCAACATAGTAACCATCCTCCTCCTAACATGTGTTTTGATGAGGGTTAGGATGGGTATGTTACAGAGTGGCATCAAAGCCTCCAGGTTCAACACTCAAACTAGATGGGCTCTAACATAGACAAGTAGCGACATGGGTTCCTACAAGGGAGTTCATACTGATTTTTAGAGGATTAACTAAGAAAAAAATTAGGTGTTAAAATCCGGTATGTGGTGGATTGCATGCATGTATGAGTGTCGTGCTTACTTTGTGATTTGAGTAATTAGCTTGGTACTAATGAATGATATGAATTCATTATTATTGATGTGCCAATTTGTGACATATTGTTCAGCTAGTCTTGCACCAGTAGATTTCCAACAATGAACCAAGGTAATAACAATTGTTATATGTTGAATTATGCTTCAAACTAATAGTTATGTGTGTGTAACAACACATAAGGTAAGATAACATAATATGAAGGTCACCCAGAACAATAAAGGGTGGTATGCCATAAATCCTAACATCCAAGAAATGAATAATAGGATTGTAGAATATAGCTCTAACCATATGCAACATGGGTAAGAAGAAAGATCACTTGGTCATGGGGTGGGGAATTCTCGTGACTTAATGGATACCTTGCGGAGTCTAAGGGCCGATATTAGGAGCTGTAAGGAAAATAATGAAAGGTTGGTAAGGGCTCAGGAAAAGTAAGTTGAGCACCAATGAGCACCCCAGAGAGAAGCTTTAGCACACATGAGCATCATTCTGGTAACCATTCTAGCTCTCCCACCAAGAGGCATTATCATCATCACCATTATCATTAAAGAAAGGGGGGAAGGGAATATATGCAAAAATTATTTAAGAGAGCCAAACCACCCATTTTTTATGAAGAGATGATGAAATCTGAAGATGCAAAAGCTTGGTTGCTTGGAATGAGGAAGTTTTTTAGAATCCATAATTATTCTAAAAACATGAAGGCAAAGGTAGCCCACCTATAGTCTGAATGGAAAAGAATGCATATGGTGGGAAGATTTGAAGAATTTCAGGGGCATAGAAAAATAGGGTTTGTATTGGAATGAGTTTAAAAGGCTCTTCAAAGAAAATTATTTATTAGACAACTACTATGTCAACAAATCAAAGGAATATTACGAGCTCAAAATGGGGCAAATTCCAAATGAAGAATATGTCACCAAGTTCTTGGAGTTGTTAAGATATATGTCGTACCTTAAAGATGAGAAGGAAAAAGTTCAAAGGTTTATCAGCGGGTTACCTCTACCATTCAGAGACCAAATCAAGATCCATGAGCCTCAAACATTAGATAATGCCATCAAAAAGATGAAGCACTACTATACTCAATACAAGTGCATGCCATAATTTAATTTGAATGGAAGTCGAAGGGCAATTCCAAATTTAAGGGAAAAAGGAAAAATTGACTAAACGGTCGCTTACGGTCCCTGCTACCCAAAAAGGTCAACAAAGACCCAACGTTGAAGGCAGAAATAATTTAGCTCAAGAAGGAGCCAAGAGTTACGGAAATTGTGCATATAAGTGTTAGACTTGTGGAGAAAATCACTTGATGAAGGACTGCCCAAAACACAAGCACATTGGTCCGAATTGTACAATGTAGAGGAAGCATAGACAATGGGAAATATGGCACATGGCATGCCCAGGATCTATGCAACCTTGGGCAATTAACAGGCAGATTATCAGGATTCCATAATAGAAATGGAAGGTAATATTTGTGATCAAACCATCTCTACTTTGAATGACCTTGGTTTTAATTATAGTTATGTTAGCCTTGAGCTTGTGAGACACTTCCAAATGAATCAAGAGCCACATGAGGAGTCTTGGTTGGTTCCACTAGCCATGGGGACAAAGAATAAGTTCGAATACTTGGTGAAGGTTTGCCCAATTGAATTAAATGGAATGCTAATAGTGGCAAATCTCAATGTGTTGTCATTAGGTGCGTACAACATGTTGTTGGGCAAGGATTGGATGTATGTGCATAAAACCAAGGTTGACTACTTTGAGAAAGCAATTGAGTGCCGGGACGAGCATGGAGAAAGGAAGTATTGCAAGGGAAGCATAGGCCTGCATCAGTAAGGTTAGTCACAACCATGCAAGCTAAGAGAAGCAACAAGAAAGGTTGTCATTTGTTTGTTGTACATGTTTCCAGCAACGAGAAAGCCATTAGTAGTGTTGGAGATGGGGAGAACAAACTATTAAAACAATATGTTTTCTTGTAGTAGCATGCAGATGTATTTCTAGTGGAAGTTCCTAGAATACCTCCTCACAGAGAGATTGAATTCTCCATTGAGTTGATTTCAGGAGTAGCTCCAACATCCAAGGCACCATACCGAATGAGTACACCAAATTTGGTTGAATAGCAATTACATCTTAAGGAAATGTTGGACAAAAGCTACATAAGGCCAAGTGTGTCCCTGTTAGGAGAACCGATCTTGTTTGTGAAGAAGAATGGCACCCTATAACTATGCATATATTATAGATAGTTAAATAAAGTGACCATCAGGAATAGATATCCATTACCACATATCGATGATCTATTTGACCAACTGAGAGGAGCAACAGTCTTCTCCAAGATTGACTTAAGGTGAGGCTATCATTAGGTGTGTATCAAATATGAGGACATCCACAAAACAACCTTCAGGATGAGGTATGGACATTATGAATTTGTGTTCATGCCCTTTAGGCTTACTAATGCACCTACAAACTTCATGTGCCTTATGAACAATGTATTACGCCCTTATTTGGATAAGTTTTCCATAGTCTTTGTGGATGACATTTTGGTTTACTCAAAGACTAAGGAGGAGCATGGATGACATTTGGCAACAATACTTAAACTGATAAGAGAGCATAAACTTTATGCAAATCTTAGTAAACACAATATCTTCTAATTACAAATTCATTACTTGGGGCACATCATTTCAAAGGAAGGAGTGACATTTGACCCAGAAAAGATTAAGGCTATCATGGAAAGGCCAATACCAAATAATGTAGTTGAAGTTAGATCTTCATGGGGCTAGAAGGCTACTACAGAAGATCTATCAAAAAATTATCAAGGATAGGCCACCCAATCACTTCCCTGCAGAGGAAGGGAAGGAAAATTGCAATGGACATGTGACTATGCATCAAGCTTTGAACAATTGAAGCAGTTGTTGACCAAAGAACCAGTATTGTGGATAACAGATCCTAAGAAGGATTTTATTGTGTGCACAGATGTTTGCAAGGAAGGGCTCAATGGAGTGTTGATGCAGGAAGGTCAAGTGGTGTGCTATGGGTCCCCAAAGCTAAATGAACATGACTAGAACTATGTGAACCATAATCATGAATTAGCTACCATCATACATGCGTTGAAGATGTTGAGACACTACCTTCTTGGTATAAAATTCACCATATTGACTGATCATGGAGGGTTGGAGTATTTATTTGAACAACCCAAGTTAAATGCAAGGTAAGCAAGATGGCTATCCACACTCAATGAATTTGATTTTGAAATTAGATATATAAAGCACAAGGAGAATAAGGTAGGATATGCACTCAGTAGAAGGGTGCAATTAAACCATTTAGTAGCCATAAGTTTTTATGGAAGCAATATTAAAGAGAAAATAAAAAGCACTAGACAACTTGATGAGAAATACCAGCAAATAAAAGCAAGGTTACAACAAGATAGTGAGGATGATAAGGATGAATAATATCACCTCACGGATGATGGCCTAGTTAGATTCAAAAATAGAATCTATGTGCCAAACGCTAATGACTTGAAGAAGCTTATCATGAGAGAGTTATATGCTAAGACATGCTCTAGCTACCCAGGATATCAAAAGACTCTCGCTGCCATCCAAAAGTTTTATCATTCGTCTAATTTGAAGACAAAATTGGTTGATTTTATTTCCAGATGCATAGAGTGCCAACAAGTGAAAGTTGAATGCAAACATCCAACATGCATGTTTCAACCCATTCCCATTCCGAAATAGAAGTGGGAAGTGATCTTAATGGACTTTATCCCTAGGTTTCCAAGAACTTCCAAACAACACGACACAATTATGCTAGTGTTTGACAAGTTGAGTAATGTGGCTCATTTTGTAGCAGTCAAATCCACCAATTCAACGAGTGAAGTGGAACAAGTCTTTGTTGGATACCTATACCAATAGGTTTCATATTTCATGATTGGCAAATTCAAATGCCAAATATGCTCTGCTTTGCTGATACAAAGATCCCATATTTCCAAGACAAGGCAAGGTGTGTACATGCCTTCATGTTTACTAAATTTTGATGGATGGTCCAACAGTCTAATCTGGATAATGCCATGTTTCAATTTCCTATTGTAGAATAGAGAAAGAAGTCTGTCCAAACTGTTTAATCTTGGCAGACCAATAGTTAGGCAGAGAAACTAAGGTTCCCAACTACTTAATCTGGGGGCTTCGAAGTAATAAGGGTAGTGCTAAATAGGCAATCAAAAGAAAAAAAGCCAATGGAAAAGAAAAGGCACATAAGGGTTTGCAAGTCCAAGTGCACCCTCTAAGAAGAAACAAAAAAATGCTAGGCAAGTAGATGGGTAGGTAGATGGGGTTGTAGAAGTGGTATTCCTTTCATACTGAATCTTGCTGGTAAGATAAGGAAACAACACAATGGAGCATGTCTAACTTCCTTTTTCCCTGTTTTACACTCATTACTAACATCCCTACACCAGTTATGTTTGTGAAAGAATTCAAGGTTTTATGTTGGTTCTGGTTTCCTTTAAGAGCCACATTTCTTGTGCAAAATTC
>APFE031755775.1:206178-243943 GCA_000404065.3 Pinus taeda | reverse complement strand
TATTTCCTGTACGAGTTGGTAAAGATATTTATTTCTCAGATGACTCAATGCCTGAGATATTTTGTATGAAACATTTGTATATATTCCCCCTCGCATGAGTTTGCAGGGGTGGTTGTTGATTTCTCTTCTAGAGTTATTTTGCTGTAAATTCTCAGAGAAGTAATACAAAAGCCGATGGAATTTCCAAAGCTCTTTGCTGTTTGATGCATTGTGGTGTTTAACTGAATGTTACAGGATTCCTGCGTACTTCATGGCACAATAAGTTTTCCCTAAAACTGTTCGTTATGTGTTTTGTTATCTTTTCATATCTCTTTCATGCTTCTGTGCTTTACATTTAGTGGCAAGGAAAAAGAATAGTTCCAGGATTTAATCACAGATCACCCTGAACTCAATCTAAGCTATTATAAATGTTTTCTTCAGTTATAGTAATAAAGGTGTAATTCTTAATTGCTACCCTTTCACACTATATCTTTCACAGTGATTATTGTTTCAGGAATTCAAGTTTCCTCCTGAGGAATATATCTCTTTCCCACACACCAGCTTAGTGGAAAATTCTTAATTTCTTTTCACTGGCTATTTACATTTCACCATCATAATTTCAAGTTTGTTTTATGAAGTATTCAAATGGCCCTGTAATTTCAGCTGCTCAACTCAAGATTTCAAAAAACCAGTAGCCACAGATTCCATTGCCCAATGGACTAACATTATCTGCAGATTTCCACTTTAGGTACAGAAAGACATCCTTTCAACCAAACATAAACCAAAAACCCTTACTTCATAACTAGCCTAAAATCTCCACAGAACAGAAACAAACCTTAAAGAGAGAGCCCTCTCTGATTACAGTTGGGCTAGAAGCTGTAATCCAAAGATTGGTTAGTGGTTACCCCGGCCGTATTCCCTTGGAGTCAAAGTGAACAACCTGGGTGTTAACAGTCTTTATAAAGGAAATCATAAATATTTCATGGAGTTCCCAAGAATATTATCTTAGATATAGATGCTAAGTTCACTTCAAAGTTTTGGAAGGAGCTATTTGCAGGTTTGGGAACTGAATTGACAATCAGTACAACTTATCATCAGCAAATGGATAGACAAACAGAGAGGACAAATAGAATCCTCGAAGACATGTTAAGAATGTATGTGATGCACCATCCAAAGAAGTGGGAAGAGTATCTTCCACTTGTGGATTTTTCATACAACAACGAACACCAAGAATCTCTAAGAATGAGCCCATTTAAGACATTTTAAGGAAGGATTTGCAATTCCCCCATTAGTTGGAGTGATCCAGTGAACATGGTCCTTATTGGGCCTGATATGTTAAAAGAAATGGAGTAACAAATGTAGGTTATCAAATAGAATCTGAAGGTGGCACAAGACAAGCATAAAATTTATGCGGGTCGTCATAGGGTACATAAATAAATCCAAGTTAGGGAGCATGTCTATTTGCAGATTAAACCCAAGAAAAGTTCCTTAAATATTGGGTCATGTGCCAAGTTGGCACCACAGTTTTATGGGCCTTTTGAAGTACTTGAAAGGATAGGGTTTGTAGCTTATAGATTGGATTTACCACCATTAGTGAAGGTTCATGATGTTTTCCATATTTGATTGCTTAAAATATGTGTACATGATCTAAATCATGTACTTGATTGGTCTATGTTAAAGGTGGAACCAAAGGGAGAGTTCCAGTTAGAACCTGGATGCATCCTATATTGGAGACAACTCATGCTCCATAACTGAGTAATAGAGCAAATGAAAGTGCAGTGGAGGCACTTTGGGCTCGAGTAAGCCACATTGGAAATATTCAACCAAATGAGGGTAGCATATCCTTTCTTATTTGTTGAGTGAAGCAAATTGTAAATGTAATGTAAATATTGTATAGTGTTATGTGTATAAAGATCCATATCAATTGTGTTTATTTTTTTTAAGTCTATTGAACACCGAGGACAGCGTTCGCGCTAAGGGGGAGGGGATTGTGATATCCCCTAGCTAACAATTTTCCCTCTTGTCAATAATTGTAATTATTCTAAGTAGTTGGGAAAGGGACACAAATTCCATTGCTTGAGGAAATGGTTGTCCTTTAATAACAAACCTGGTGGGTAGAAAACAATTTAATGTGTTGAGTGTGCATTGAATCTAGTTGAAATGGAAGGACTGGCCCAATTATCCTTTATCCCAACCACGAGCAAAGAAAAGGATAGAAAAATTAAGAGTGACATGGGTTGCGCTGTCAAGTGATGGGTTGTTGCACAAGTTATAAAGAGAAAACAAGGGACATGTTGTTCAAGGGGGAGGGCTCGCCCCAGACATGCAAACAGAGAGAGAAGAAGAAGGAAACATTAGACGAGAATTCAACGTATGGGCTTGCTGCATAGAAAACACAGAGAGAATCGAAAGGAAAAGAAAAAAAATATTCCTAACATCGAATTAAACACTGAAAAGAGTGGTATCTAGTTGTGGAAACCTCAGTAGGATGCTAATTGGTAATCTAGTTTAGAGAGAAAGGCTTGCCTGTAAGGTAGAAAGATCCGTTGGAAGGTTAGGGTATTTGAACCTGTCGAACTTGGAGAATCACATAGGTGCTTTTGAGAGTTGTTGAACCACTAGGAGTGCCTTAGGGATGAAACTATGGTGCTTGACTCACTGTGAGACCACCTAGAAAAGTGATTTCTCACCCATAGGCAGCTTAACCATTGTTGAACCTTCCCGATAATGGCTCTTTTCTCTTGAAAGTGAGTTAGAGATCTCTACATAGTAAATTGTTGACATGGTTGTGTTTCCGCCATAATGGTATGAGTTATAAGGATTTTAGCTTGTGGATGAAAGTTGTGAGGGCCTTGTGACATCATGTTTCAACTGTGTTGATTGACTAAAAATACTCAGAAGCACCCCACCTCAAGCTTTGGAATATGGATCAAGGGTGATAGCTACAAGTAAGGCTTGGTTACAGCTATCGAAAGTCGAGTGGAGATTTTTGGTTCCGATCTCAGTTGCCATTTACAGTATTGTTTTCAGATAAATGTTTGTGAATGCATTCCTGGTTATTAAGTTCATGTGGAACTGTTAAATTGGTGTTTTACTCACCGTAGGTATGACTCATTGTTCATTGTGATTGGAATGGTTAAACTCTGATAAATGTGTGCTTTGTTCTTGTCTTGCTATGCTAATGCTTTTGTGCAAGAAACACACATATTAAACCATCTGTGATGGTGTGGCGCGCACTGAGTCACACCATTGTATATGGAATGAGAATTAGATATTTAACTGTGTTGGCTCTGAGTCAATAGTAATGTTTACATGATGACTATCTATGTAGGTGATGCCTAAAATTGGATCAGTCTAAACGTGATGACCATAGGCCTGTAATAATGTTAATCTTGAGCCTGAACATATAGTTTTTTTTGTAAATCAAACTAGGTAGGAGACTTCCTATTTATGTGTGCAACATAGATCTCCTTATAACCTACTTAGGTACTTAATGCCTTATGGTTACCCTTATAAGTTTAATTATGTTTATCTTCCTCCAAAGAGACCTACAGATCTCTGGAGCAGTATCTCTTGTTTCCCGCAAATCATTATGATTTAAAGGGACTGTAGACCTCTAAGAGATTGATTGAATGAGTCCAGGGGATTACAAAACCATGACATTCGAGCTAAGTTAGGCTTCCTTAGGATGTGTTGGTGTAGCCTGAATGACATACATCTTCCTTGTTTCATTAGAACCATCATGCTTGAGCCATTATTGAATCCCCTTCGCCAATGGCACTAACAGGAGCCTTATCTTATTTCCCTAGCCTTTGAACCTTATCCACGGTCCCAGTGGGAATTGACAGGTTGAGTAAGAGATGGTTTCAAGGTGAGGTTATAAGTTGTAAGATCGTACAACTTAACTCATCGCAAGGCTAATGTAATGAGATTCCAATATTAAGTGGGGTAGGTGATCGACAGCTAGGAGAGGGTTCGAGATGATGAAAGCCCAAAGGGATCGTATCCTAGAAGCCCACTAAAAGTCTCATAGAGATAAGGGCCAAGCTGAGTTAGAAAAATCAAAAAGTTGATGTTGTTGAAGGACCAACCAGAAATAAATATGTGATGAGAGGTGTGGCCCCACGTTACACCTAAGCCCAAAGGTTATTCCGCAGAAGTATGAAGAGAAGCATGCATAAGATGAGCAGGTGATGTAAGCTCGTGTTACGGTGGCATACACGCGAGCTCGAGAAGTCGTTCTTGGAGCTAGGTGGGCCCACAGATGGGTTAGCTAAAGGGTCAACCTCGAAGTAGCTTGCGAAAGTGCAAAGGGAAAGGAGTAAGGGCCATGGCTTGGGAGACATGAAAAGTTTCAATAGGTATGCGTAGGATTTACATATTAATGCATAGCTTGGGGTGTGGAACCCAACCCACGAATGGGTCGGAAGCCGACCAATAATTGCCAATCAGCGCTGGTAAATTAGCCAGGTGGGTATAGCCACATGCTCATAAGGATGTTATGGCACTCCTTGATTCGTCGAAACTTCAATTGTCACATCTTTTGATCCAAAGGTCATATTGAAGTAAAATTTATATCGTTGGATTTGTCTTGATAAGACAAGCACCACGGTGATGTCCAACTGAGGTTTTTAAGTTAGCTGTGAAAAAAAAAAAAAAAAAAAATTGTAAACCCCATTTCCATAATGACACCTTGGATCTTGGATCAACATAGTAACCATCATCCTCTTAACATGTGTTTTGATGAGGATTAGGATGGGGGTATGCTACATAAGTATTTAGCTTGGTTATTTCTTGTGAGCCTCAATCCTCAAGCATACCGCAATTCAAATTGTTCATTCGGACCAAAAATGGCCCCTCCCACTCTTGTCACCCATGGGGGGCCTTTCGAGGCACCACCAAATAATAAAGAGAACATAATTTTACTTTTTCACCACTATTGAAATTCTGGGGAAGTCATTCTAATATATGGAACCCTCTTAGTTTCAAATCGACACTTGAAGATGCTAGCATGGTCTAGGGGTTTCCCCACCCTAAGCCAATTCTCTCCAAGGAGGTCGGGTCATCTAGAGATGAAGCTATAAATCCCCAAATGGTAATTGCTTCTAACATAAGGAGCGTAGCCTTGGAAGCTACTTTGATTGGATCCACCTTCTCCTCGTTAAATAATGCCTCTTTCTCGCAATGCATATATACCAACAAATGAGTTTTGGGAGTGTCTTCCAACATCAGATGATAAGGGACAAGAAAGAGGTTTGGTCCCTCTCAACACCTGGTAGATCAAAATTTAAGATAATTTAATTAAGTAATTTCAAATAATTGGTTTTTATATAATTTTTTGATATTGAAGGGCTATTTAAAAACTCAACCTTCTTTTGAAATTTATGAATATTTATTTTCCTTCTAAAATGATGGGTAAATTTAAAACATTGATTTTTTTTTAAGGGTAATCTACAATTTTTTTTTTTTGGGAAAGCCTAGACCTTGGAAGGGCTAGGAAGGATTCAATTTTAGTCACTACACTAACATACCAATTATAACATGAACATGTTGCCCAAGACATGAACCCAGAAAGCTAGGGAAATAAATTGTTCACCAAACCACTTGAACTAAGCTCCTTCGACAATTAAATTTAGATTTTAATTTAAAAATATAAATATAAATAGATTAAAAAGTGTAATAGAAATTTCACCATTCTTATAACCAAATTTATTTATTTTTTTTCCCCTTGGAAAAATCGTAATTTCATTAGTAAAAAGAGATTACATTTTGTAGATGCATGTGAGCATATTCCAGAACATAACAAAGACTTGTCTGTCATCATCAAAAACTGAGATAAGTGTTCAAAAAATTGTTACCTTTGTTCCACACAGGGAGGTAACAATGGCTATAATATACTGTAAGGAAATCGACTATATATAAAAACTGAAAAGTTTATCAAACGATAAATATATACGATGATTTTAACCATAATCAACAGAAAATTAAACAATGATATCCATGAAAGGTCGGTGGTAGTATTGATAGTGTTCTCCATCTTGTTGTTCCCGGATCATCCAGATGCCCGGATCCCTATTCGCTGCTTCTTTAGAAAAGCTATCAGTAGTTATGTTCCGCTCCCTCAAAATGTGTTTGCATGCAAAAGAGTCAAAGGATGAAATCAATCTCAGTGCCTCATCCAGTATATGTCTCAAAGTAAAAGAAGAGCATCTAGAGGTTCTATTCAACCAATCACAAACAACTTTAGAATCCCCAAATAATTGTAGATCTCTATAGTTTTTCTCCAATGCAAATTGTACAAGGAATTTAGCAGCTAATAATTCTGCAAATTTATTAGTGCCTCTTCTAAATCCCATGAGCATATTGTATGAATGGTGTGGGATGATATGTAGAATGGCTCCCCCACCACATCCAGTCTCCTGTGCAGCCCCATTAAAATAGGCCCATGGCTTTCTATGATCAATTGATTCAGGAATTATAAATCTGTGCCTCGGGGGAGATGGATCTTCTGGAATGAGGGAGTAGTCAGCCAAGACCTTAGCTGCAATAACAGTCCAGCGAGGGGGAAGGTTCTGGAAAATCTAATTATTTTGGGTGATCCAAATGGCCCATCTGATCAGAAGAGGTATGTTACGCTGCTTAGTGGCTGTGACGGAGGTAAACCAATGCTTCCAGGCCTCTAAGATAGATGCACCAATCCAATTACTTTGTGGAGTAATAGCAAGTAAAATAATATTCCATAGCTTATGTGCTTCAGAGCATTCGAGGAACAAGTATTGGACTAATTCGTTGTTGCATTTGCAAAGGTAGCACCAGTGAGGTCCAAACTATGAGCTCTTGAGTAAGTTATCACTAGTTGGAATTTTGTTCCTCATAGTAGACCACATAAGTAGCCTGGTCCTGGGGGGGGCCTTAAGCTTCCAAAGATGTTTCCACCATGCTTCAATGGTCTGTGGTTTTCGGGATTATGTCAGCATTAAATATCCATCTTTGGGAGTGTATCTCCCTGTTTTTGAGAGGGCCCATATGATCTCATCTTCTCCCTCAGTAATACGGATGTGTGCTTCAGTAAGTGCCTAAGTATAATCATCCCAGAGCTGCACCCATTGAGGTGGAATATTTAATTGGTGAGCAGATTCCAGGCCTGATGTAGAAAGGTGGAATTTTCTCCATCCGCAATATGAGCCAGATGAGTGATATTATTATCATGTAGATGATTTGTCAGTTCAATAGGCAGCATGTGCATGTTCCCACATCCGATCCACGGGTCTATTCCAACTCATACTTTATCTCCTAAGTGGATTCTCCAAGTAAGTCCAGCTCTAATGGTATCCAAAGCCTTAATCATAGCCTTGAAATCCTTGTAGTGCTTCTTTGGGGCCTCCTGATCCAATCCAATATCTGCATCAAGGCAATATATTTTGATGTGGTCACCTTTGACCAAAAGTTGTCAGCAAATACTAAATGCCATCCAAGCTTAGCAACCAGAGCAGAAGAGAAATCATCAAGTTTCTTTATACCCCATCCCCCTCCCCCCCCATTTTTTTGGCAAATTAAGGGCATCCCATCTGACCCAAGCAAAAACCTTGCTAGGCTGGATTCCCTTCTAGAGAAATCTGTAGCAAAGGGCTTGTACTCTAGTGAGAATACCCCTAGGAATCCAAGCCAGTGACGTCCAATAGACACGAGTGGCTTCCAAGACACTCTTAATGAGAGTGAGTCGGTCAGCTTGAGATAGGTATTTGAAATACCAGATATTGAGTCTTTTCTCCATTTTGGAGATGAGCCATGTCCAGACTGCTATCTTGTAGCCCAAGGGCTTCAACTTATGCCCCAAGTATTTCAAGCCATCTTCAAGACTCGGATGAGTGAACCAGAAGTGGTGAAGTGCAAAATGGATCTCATGTTGTCTACATTCAGCTGCAGTCAGAGTTGATTTAGTATCATTAATCAGCATACCTGTTACCACTTGAAAGAAGGAGAAATTGGCTTTAATATTAGTAAGATCTCCAATACTGCCATTAAGAAATATTAGAACATCATCCACAAAAAGAAGATGTGTGAGCATACAATCATCTGAAATTTTAATCCCCTGTAGTCTGCCTCTTTTGTGCTCATCCTTAATAAGCCTATTGAGTCCCTCCATGACAAGGAGAAAGAGTATGGTGAAAGCAGACAGCCCTGTCGCAAACCTCTTTCAGAAAAGAAGAAAGGGAATGCACTTCCATTTATCAGGACGCTGAAGGGAATGTTAGTTATACAACTCATGATCCATTTGATATATATGAAGGGAAAACCCAAGTGGGTTAATAGCATTCTAATGTATAACCAATTAACTTTGTCAAATGCCTTAAATAAATCAACTTTAAGGATCATACCTTTGCATTTCCTGATATGTAGGGTATGTAATACTTCATGTGCAGTGCCCATAGCCTCATGAATCTGTCGATCTTGGAGAAAGGCAAATTGTTCCGAAGAGATGTGTTTGGAAAGTATGGGCTGCATCCGGTTGGCAATGATCTTTGCTATAATCTTGTAGATGCAATTGCAAAGAGAAATAGGGCGATATTCATCATAGGATGACGGGTTATCAGATTTAGGGATGAGCACAATGAAGGTAGAGGTGATGGATGCCACTATATTTCCATTGTTCCTTATGTCCTCAATGACTCTTAGCCGATCTTCACCTATGGTTTCAAAAAAGGCCAAATAGAACTCAATTGACTATCCATTAGGTCTAGTGCTCTTGTCTCTTTTAAACCACTTCAAGGTGGCCTCCAACTCACCAAGAGTAACCTATTTAATCGGATCTCTTTCCTTCTCTTGCTCCACAAATCATGGAAAATGTTGTGCAACTCGTATGATGTCTGCCAGATTTGCTTCCTGAGGGGCACTATAAGCTCTTTTAAAATGAGAGGTTGCCAGCAAAGCCAGTTGCAAAAAGGTGTTGACAACTTGCCCCTGTTCATTCTGAAGCTGCCATATTGTATTTATCGATTTCCTTCCATTTGCAAACTTGTGATAGAATTTGGTGTTTGCATCCCCATCCTGCATCCAAATTATCCTACTTCTCAATCTCCAGACTTCTTCACAATCCTTAAGGATTTCCCTCTAGTTATGTATAGGGATGTAATCCTCTCCTTATGTTCATCTGAACTATATAATCCTCCATGTTCATTCTCAAAGACAGTCAGCTCAGATTCTATCTGTCTCAGGGAGTGGTCATCCTGTGTCCTTTTATTGTGTGCCCAAGATTTGGACATCTTCTTCAGCTCTACAGGATTGTCAATAAAACCATTTGTGATGTGTCCCCCTACCCCTGGTGGGTTTGCTTTCCAGAAATCAGTAACCATGCTGACATATGATGCTTCCCTGAGCCAGGCAGAACACAATTTAAAGGTCCCTTGTGCTTAGCCCTGCCCCCTTCAATTTCGATATAAATAGGTAGGTGATCAGAGATTCCACTCGATCCTACCCATTGTCTGATGTAGAATCCCAAATCAAGTACATTCTCTTTGACTAAGAAACGATCAAGTCTGCGGGCCAGGCCATTCACCCCAGTTCGATTATTTCTCCAGGTAGCTTGTATCTTAACTATAGGGATGTCTATCAGGTGATGGGAATCCAAGGTGGATGAGAAGTAATCCGAGAGAGGATCTCTCTGCGCTCGGTGTCCCTAGGACTCAGAGTGTCCTATTGAGAAATTGAGATCCCCTCCAAGTATCAAATGATCTAATAGAAATAAATTCGAACCCAAGAGTTTATCCCAAAAATCGGGTATGTGCTGACAAGGCCCGTAAATATTGAAGATTCTAAAATCCATTCCCAGATCCGCTGAATGAATATCAGCTCCGATATGTCCAACCCCTCCCCAACAACTAAGCAATTTGATAGAACAGGAATTGTATCCCAAAGAAATACGCCCGGATCTTCCATGTGCATCCATACAAATAAAACACCACTCAAGAAATATTCTCTCAAAGGTAAGGGTAATATCAGTGGTAAGACCAAGAGTCTCCTGTAGAAAGATTATGTCAAGCGAGTCGATTGCAACTAACCGACGAAGCGCTAGTTTTTTGTCAGGCCTAGCAAGCCCTCGACAATTGTAAGAGATAATCTTCATGGAGGGGGTTCAGATGGGATTTCTCTTGCTCTAAGAACCCCAGGAATAGTAGACAACTTGCTCAAAGCTATCTCATTGCCAGCCATACATCGAGATTTAGAGAGGGAGGATGGTCCGCCTCTATGGATTTTATGCGGAGGGGGGGAAGGTATGATGTTGAGCCTAATATGATCCAAAGCCTGACGCTTGGCTTTTGAATGAGACAGATATCCAGATGTTGGGGGGGGCTTGTGTTGTAGATGAGGATGGAGGCGGAGGGAAAATCGACAGTGAGGGAAGGGTGGGAGAGAAGATGAGGTGAGTGGAAGCAAAATTGCAAGAAACCAAGATAGGGGCAGCAGAAATGGAAGCAGAGCCCATACCAATAGATAAACCAGATGATAAGATATCATGTATAGATGAGCTGTAAAGAGATGATGACGTGAAAGAGATTCTCTTACCCGAAGTGACCGAATCTCCGGAGGCCGCTAGGGTTCGCGCTGGAGGAGGTCTGAGGGGAGGCCCGCCACACTTCTTCAGGGTAGCTTGTGTAGAGGCCGTCACATTTGCTGCCGAGACTGTATGTGATTCTGCCATCCCTTTTAGAGATTTTGTGTTCCGGGGCTGTTCCCCCTGCAAATGAGCCTCCTATGCCAATGGATCCTAAACCATTGTCTTTTTTCTCGCCCTTTCATTTAGGGGCAAATCTTTGAATAAATGCCCTAACTTATGGCATCTCCTGCATCTAAATGGGACTCCCTCATAGTCCAGAATCTGCCTCCTTGATGCATTTCTCCACTAGATGTTAATGTGTTCCAATAAGCCATCAGTGAGATCCAGGTGAACCAGTATCCTAGAAAAAGCCATATGCGCTGTGATCTGAAAGGAGTCATCAAAAGTGAGGTAGGTGCCCATAGAATTCCCTATCTGCTTGAAAACATCCTCCGTCCATAAATGTAGCAGGAGTCCTGGGAGACGTACCTAAATTGGCCCAGCAACTACCATTTCTTGTTCTAGGTCGAACATCGGCGACCATCTTCTAAGAACCACTAACACTTGATCGATATGCAAAACTGTGGAGAGTACCCAGTTGGTGTGTGCTAGGTAGCTAAACCAAAGTGTGAACCATCCTTTAACAAATTTTTGAACCTTTGGGGGGTCTTTCAGATGATGACCCCAAACCTCCGAGGTCCATTGCTATAGCCATTCCACACTATAATGTCTGCCTTAAACACGGCCTACAAGCACTTTCTCTGTAATGTCCATGGAGTCCAATAATTGTGTGTCCTCAGTGAGCTTTAGGAAAACCTCACAATTCCGTAGCTTTAGACACCTTTTCCTCCTTGAACCCCCGTGTATTCTAGTAGTAGATTTTTCAGATTCCAAGAAAGGTCGAGCAACCGATGAGATTGGGGGTGCCCTAGTTCCCGATGGGGCCGTCGGTGGTATGGAGGCAAATATGCCAGGGATGGGGCCAATTTGAGTGAAATTGCCTAGGGAAGGAGCCACCGAGGTTAGATGGGTAAGCGAGACGGGCACCTGAGAAGTAGATACCAAGGGGCGGATTGGAGAGGGTATGCAAGAGACGAACGAAGGCAAGTTTGATCCCTGGACCTGCCCAGGGGCTTGCTCATTAGGGTTAGTCAATGGATCTGCAAAGGCCAGAGAGTTCGACAGGAGCGGTTGCGAAATGTAGTCAGGTAAAGACAGGGCGTCTTCAAGCAGAGTCACAGATGAAATGCGAGAGCTGGAGATGGCAGGAAGGGCTTCAACTTCGTCGAAGAGCTTGCTATAAAATGAGAAATATCCTGCCGTTGTGGTCCTGGGATGCGTCCAGATGGGCACATCCTCTAAAGGATCAGCGGAATAATCTATTAGCTCATCCATAACTATCGTAACCACAAGTTGCCAATTGCCTGCAGAGTCGATGTTACAGGAACGGAGGTAAGTCGGTGAGGGTAAGTGGTGGTGCAAATCCAAGCTGCCTGAAAACCCTAAAACCGGATGATCGTGCCCGATGCCGATGAAAGGTGAAGGAAAACGGGGAGATGAAGGGGAGAATCCGTTACGGGGGCAGTCAGTAATGTCATACTACGATCTCTAAAAACTGCATACGGTTCCTGCAGTGAAACACTAACCCCATCGCTCTTCTCAATTTCAAATTTTATTTTTTATAATAATTTTAATAATATATATTTTAAATATTTAACAACTTCAAACCTGGAACAATAGTGAATTATTAATTAAAATATAATAAATTATATTCATATAAAATGGAATTTTTTTTAAATAAATTTAAAATGTTTTATTATTGTTATTATTATTACTATATTTATACTGAAATATATTCTCTTTTAAAATTTATAATAAATCTCTATATATATTCATTAGCTATACACGCGTTATTAAGTAGTGGTATGCAAAAGTTCATAGGAGAGTGATAAGCTAATAATTAATTCTTATTAAATATTTTATAAATATTTTATAAAATTGTAATGTTATTTTCACCCCAGGAAAAATTGTAATTTTATTAATGAAAACGAAATTACATGTTACTGATGCTTACAATGCATTCAATCATGCTAGTTGAGATTGGTGTTCACATAGACAAAAAACTACTTCGAAATGGAAGAAAGCATGGTACCCTTTTTCTCCATTTCTTCTTTTCTACCTTTTGTCATTCTCCTTGGGATGGAGTGGTCGTTACAAGTGCTAGTTGAGATTCTTCTTTCATTTTTGGATTTTCCTTCTCTGAATTCGAACTTTCAGATACATGATGATGTTTAGAGCCCCCTGTCTCCTTTGCTTCGGGGATGATCTCATGTCACGATGTGTGTGCTGGGATGCCTGAAACTTCATGATTAACTCCCTCCTTTTCTACACTATCTTGTGGATTATGGGTTTCTTCAGTGGTAGGGGACTTCATTTCTTCATCATCCTCTTCTTCTTCAGACAACTGTTGTGGGAATTTCCATCCCTTGGGTTGCTTTCTTGATTTTTTTCTTCCTTCGAGGCGCTTTCTTGGTATCAAGACATGAGTTTTGTAGATGTCTAGTCTGTCAGCAAATTCGACATCTAAAAGTCATATTCTCAAAATCGAGACATTGTGTCCAACAATGTTTGTTATGTGTCAAGAGAATACGATCCAACAATCCTTTGTTGAGATCCACCTCCACACAAATTCTGGCAAAAGTGTAGATTCATTCTTCGACTCTTTATGTGTCTGTCTTTACGTGTCTCCCTAAGAGGTTCCAAATGCCTTCAAGAACTTTATGCTGTCAGAAATGTAGGGGGAGATTATGCAATCTAACCCAAATTGACATTCTTGATACCACCTTTGTATTGGCATCGAAATCTAGGAACCATGGGGTGACAAAAAGTCTTGCAGAACCCCAGAACCACGGGCCCTCTCGGAGTATATATTCACGTTCTTCTAAATGATGCAAACTTTACTATAAAAAATACCTTGGAGCAGAGGTGAATCTCGCAATTTATTGTCCAAGTTGTGAAGATCCACTGAAAAATAACCATTGGTTTTGGCCAGAAACTGTTGTATCTACATATAATTGCTTGAGATTCATAGGTTGTGCATGGATTAGTTGTTTCTGATAGATCTACAGTTATTGTTGGTATCTGGTTCAATTGTCCCACTATATAGGGGCTAGGTATATTGTGTGTATGATATGGTATTATTGATGCTCCATATTTCCCTTTGAGGATGTCTTTGAACGAAAGACCTCCATTTACTAGTCCTTGATTTGATTATGTTCGTTTAGGGAGACTAGATTTGGATACTCCCTCTACTCCCTTTTGATGCTTGGTCCAGGAGAGCCTCCCTGAAGCCTTAGATTTAATATGACAGTGGATTATGAAAGAATGTTGTAATCTTGTAATCTCAGTTCATCCTGCATGGATTTTCCTCCGCATATTAGGCTTTGTAGGGGCACTAGAATACCCAAAATGTGTAGGATATTTTGCTTCAGTTGGTTAACAATCTCTGAGGCCCGAACCCAAAAAATAATGAATTTTCCATCTGGTGTTTTAATAAAAATTTGAAAAGATGCCTTGATTCCCCGACCTGACTCACATTCATGACATTCACGCAAGTCGTCAACCATAGCAAAACTAGGAAAAGGATCAAAGAGGAGTGGAAGTGGTTGCATTGGACAAAATGTACACTATCTATTGTCCCAAACCCCAACCTTCGCTGCACAATGCATCAAAGAAAGCCCCCATTGTGTCTGACCTAAGAGAAGTCAGATCGATGTAGGACCACTCAAAGCAAAAGGGAGAATTCTGGATATGGCCAAAGCATATGCCAATCTACAACTTGGAAAACTAGATCTAGTAGACGGTAGGTTGATCTATGTAGGGCGCCATGAAGCAACAAGGTAAAATCTCGATCTGGCCAAAACAAAGGCCGACCTACCACTAGGGAGTCTAAATCTGCAAAACGGTGAATCAAATCTGCATCCATGGTAACCGTATAGTTTTGATTACGACTTTGCACAGGTCGTCCAGTCATCAAAGATACATGGCTCCTTACCAGTGTGACTTGAGAGAGTCCCTTCATCAGCTAAGATCTTACAACATCAAACCCAAAAATAAAACATACTCTAGAGATGTGAGGTGGCATCCAGTTGTCATTTGATCGGCTACAAAAAACCATGATCTCCTCTGCACACCTTCGGTGGATATGTCAATCTCCCATCCTACAATCTCCATTTGCATCCAAATTGTACAGAGGTGTGAAGGAAGCACAATAGCAAGACTCGCCAATAGAAACCCTCACCATTTCGATCTCTAAGACTATACCTAAAATTACTTTCTTCTTCCTAATACACAAACACTTATTATCAAAGAAACACATTATAATGTTATTATTATTATAATATTTTAAATTAATGTTCATGAAATATATGAGCTTAAATTTATAGTAATTTTACATAGTTTTCTTAAAACAATATATTTTAATTTTATAAATTAAATTGTTATATAAAAAGTAATAAGATATCTCCATACTCATCATGTATAGATTTATTATTACTTTTAAATAATAATATTCCAAATAATAAAATCTAAATCCTTAATTTCTTCTCAACATGTATCACTCTCACTCTCATTGGAGTAGCCACTATTCAAAATATATGGATATTTTAAGTTCATTTTTTTCCTTCTTTTAACCTTTAAATGATAACTTTCTGCGTAATAAATTCCAAAACCTTAATTTCTTTCCAATATACATCAGCCTTATAAGATATCACTATTCAATATGTATGGATATGTATGGTTGAAGTCAAAATCCATATTTAACTCTTCTTCGATCACACTTTCATGGGAGTAGTCACTATTAAAAATATATGGACATGCATTTTTGAGTTCATTAATTTATTTATTTTTCTATCTTTAAATGATAACTTTCTAAATAATAAAATCCAAACCTTGTATTCCTTCAAATATACATCACCCTCATAAAATCCAAACCTTGTATTCCTTCAAATATACATCACCCTCACCCTTATCAGACCAATCATTATTCAATATGTATGGATATGTATAGTTAAAGCCAAAATCCATATTTAGCTCTTTTTGTATCACACTCTCATTGGAGCAGTTACTCTTCAAAATATATGGACATGCATTTTTAAGTGTTTTTTTTTTTTTTAAATGATAATTTTCTAAGTAGTAAAATTCAAATCATTATTTTTTTTCAAATATACATTACCCTTAACATAGAGACATTACTCAATATTTATAGATATGTATTGTTATGCCAAAACCTGGATTTAATTCTTCTTAGATCACAATTTGGTTGCAATAAAACTTTTTAATATAAATGTAAAAAAAATATTTTATAATTTTTTTGTTAAAAAAAAAAATAGGTATTATTTTATCTTTAACTATATCACATATAATGAATGGAAAAAGTCAGGGTAAATTTTAGGGGTGAAATTTGGCAAATGGGCTACTTTTTGGACATGTATTACTCAATCTTTAACCATATCACATATAATTGATGGACAGGGAATTTTAGGGACAAAATTTGGCAAATGAGCTATTTTTTGGACATGTTTTGAAAATAATATTATTTGCCATTTTTTTACATATATATGATTAAATGGATGAAATTCGCCAAAAAATTACCCATTTTAATAGTAAATTACATGTATATGTATGAATTTTCAAACTATATAGTCGCCTACAATACTATATATAGGAAAAATAGTAAATCCTTAGAAAATACCTTGGACAAAGTGACAAAAATATTTACAATTTTATAATATTTGGGCTTTTTTTCCCCTCTAAACGACAATATTCCAATTAATAAATTCCAAAATCTTATAGTATTTTAAATGTACACCATCATCCAAAATGCATCAATATGCATTGTTGAAATCAAATTTGATATTTCATTTTTCTTAAATTAGAAGTTTAACTATAAGAAATTTCAATTTAAATTAAAAGTTTAGTAGCAAGGAATTTCAAAGTTACCATGCATTGTTGAAATCATGTAGAAATTGCAAGAAATTTGCTACTACTAATGAAATTGAACTAAAATCAAGAGACACAAATTTCTTCTACTATTCCGCGGAAAGGAAAACACACAATAGAAACATATGCAATGACATGCAACCATCAAAACACAAGGAACACAATGATTTTACAGGGAAACCCAACTAGGAAAAACCCCTTCGTTGCTTTGCATTAATTCAGATGAGAATAAGAATCAATTACAATGTCTTGCTCCAATCCTAAAGTACGCCTTGCACTGCAATTCTAATCTCCAACTCACTGACCTGCACTGACAAACACTTAATCAATTCAAGCCTCAACGTTCCTCCTATTTACTTGCGCAATCCTGGAGGAAATTAACAATTGTTATAACTACTCAATTGAACTCTTATTGACTCCACTAAAGACCAGAGTTTAGTTAACTGAGTTTAACTAATAATAACTCCACTAGATTGCTAAATTTTAGCAATCAACCCATGCACAACTCTACTTTTGGCATATAACTTGAATTTACTGACTTAACTAGGAGACAAAGCCATGCCACTCCAACTAACCGCAATCCAAGTCATCCTGTTGATGTGGAAAATCAAATTTCTCCATTTAACTAAGGCAGAAGTCAAATGAAGACTTTTCTTGTTACATTTTAACACTCTCTCTTAGAAAGAAAAGGGTTTTGCACCACCCTTATCCTGCACATGTGGAACTCAAATTTGCCTCTTGATAATGCCTTTGTCAAAATACTTGCATCTTTCTCCTTTGTAGGAATGTACTGTAAGATCTTGATTCTCCTCTGCACACAATCTCTCAAGTGATGGTAACCGATATCAATGTGCTTGGACCTGTCATAAAATATTGGATTTTCATAGAGTTTGATACAACGCTGGTTATCACAACAAATCACAGTAGGATCCATATGCTGAACAAAAAGACCAACAAGAATTTTCCTCATCCATATGGCTTCGCATGTTGCTTGACTAGCAGCCATACACTCGACCTCTGCTAAGCTGAGTGCAGCAAATATTTGTTTCTTGCTATACCAAGAAATAGATGTTGACCCAACACTAAAGATAGCTCCTGAAGTGCTCTTCCTATTTGATGGACTCCCGCCCAATCTGTGTTAATGAAACCTTGGAGCTTCACACCATCAATCCTCCTGTAACCCAAAATTTGTTGTGCCTCTGAGGTATCTAAGCACATGTTTTTCTACTTTCCAGTGAAGCTTGGTAGGCTTCACCATAAACTGACTCAACTGATGAACTGCATAACATATGTTGGGTCTTGTGTTCATCGGATACATCTAGGGGCCCACCAGTTGTCTGTAGATGGTAGCATTTACTGCGTCTCTTGTAGAAGAATCCTCCTTCCTCCAGTTAGTAGCTAGAGGAGTGTCCAAAGGCTTGCAGTCCTCCATATGGAATCTCTAAAGTATTTCAGAGCTATACTTCCCCTGACTCACAAACAACTCTCCATCTCCTTGCCACACCTCCAAACCAAGGAAGTGATGGATCAAGCCCATATCCTTCATCTCAAAATCTCTTGTAAGGTCATCCTTGCAATATTGGATCAACTTCTCATCCCCTATCAATATCAAGTTATCTACATATAGGACTAGAATGAGTAATTTGCCATCTACTACAATGTAGTAGAGATTGGAATCTACTTCACTCTTAGTGAAGCCTAATCCACTAAGATATGTGTCGATTTGAGTGTACCAATCACGGGGTGCTTGCTTTAGACCATAAAGGGCTCTCTTGAGTCTACACACATGTGTATCACTGTCAAATTTCTCAAATCCCTCATGCTACTCTATGTAAATATCTACCTCAACCACCCCATTGAGGAAGGTAGTCTTCACATCCATCTGGTGGATCTTCCACCCTATCTGCACAACTAATGCTAGAATGTTTCTATTGGAGGAGTATCTTGCCACTAGGGAAAATGTCTCCTCATAATCAACTCCCTCTACCTGTGAGAAGCCTTTTGCCACAAATATGGCCTTATACTTCTTGATTCTCCCGTTAGCTACATGTTTCACTTTTCATATCCATCTGGAACCAACCACTGACTTGTTCTCTAGTCTCGACACCACCTCCCATACATTGTTCTTCATGATGGAGTCATACTCCTCCACCATGGCATCTACCTACACTAGTTGGGAAACTGCCTCCTCAAATGAAGAAGGTTCAAAATCAATAAGTTATGTCATAAGTGCCATATAACCAGTATACCTGTCTAGTGAGCTCCTCTGCTTGCACAAGGATGTAGGAGCTCCCACTTGCTCTTATGCATCCTGCACCAATCTGTCAGCCTCTTTGATTCTCTTTCTCCCCTCTCTGGAAGATTCTGGTTGTGTGGGTGCCTCCACTCTAGGTCCTTTCTGCTCCTTGACATGTGGTTGCTCCATAATATCTTGAGGCTTTGACTGAGGCTCCTCCATTGGAGCTAGAATCTCCTCTTTTGATGGAATACTCATCTCTTGCTCTAAAGATATTCTCATAGCCTTCTCCTCATCAAATATGACATCTCTCCTCATCATTGTCATCCTCAGTGAGGGAAAATACACCTGATAGTTACGAGGTGTCCCTGTGTATCCTATAAATATCCCCATCTCAGTTGTAGGCTCCAACTTTTGCCTGCTATCCTTGGAGACATGACAATAGACTATATCTCCAAAAATTCAAAAATGGGATACATTTGGCTTCCTCCCAGAGAAAGCTTCTTTGGGTGTGATCATGCCAAGTTTTTTGTGAGGGCTCTCGTTCTGCAAATAAATTGTTTTATTACATTATTATGCCCATAGATATAGTGGAAGTCCCTGATCATACAACATCGCTCTTGCAGACCCTACAATGATTCTATTTTTCCTCTCTACCACCCCACCTTGTTGTGGGTTATGGGGTGCAATCAGCTCTCTCTTAATGCCTTCCTTGGCACAAAAATATTTGAAAGCATTAGACACAAATTATCCTCCATTATCACTTCTTAAGGATTTAATTTTCTGACCAGTCTCATTTTCAATCAATGCTTTGAATTCAACAAATTTTGCAAACACTTCATCTGTCTTCTTCATCAAATAGATCTAGCACTTGCAAGAAAAGTAATCTATAAAAATTACATGATACATATGTTTTGAAACTAAGACTGTAGAAAATGGCCCACACACATCATAGTGGACTCACTCCAAGATTTCTTCAGCTTTGCTATCTCATCCCTAGAAGGATGCTTTGACATATTTTCCAAGAGTGCATCCATTGAAAACATTGTGTTGGTCAAGGGTGCATGTTGGAAGTCCTGTGATGATTTGTTAAATGATTTTCAAAGCACCATGGTGTAGGTGAACCATGCGCTTATGCCAGAGTTCTCCAACATCTCAACTTTGAACATGTTCTTCTTTGTTTCTCAATGCAGCGCATGCATCCACCTCTAGCTTGTAGAGATATTTCACTCTAACACCAATTTTTTTTACTTGTCCAGTAGCAAGATTCTTTAGATGAGATTTTCCCTTACTAAACACCACATCATAACCTTTGTCCTCCAATACAGCTACGGAAATAAAAATTTTCTTTACCCCAGACACGTACATTACATTTTTCAGGTGAAGATGGGAGCCTGACTCCCTCTTAAAGGTGAGAGTACCAATCCCTTTAGTACTATACCACCCATCATCTCCAAGTTCTATGTGTAATTGTAGGTCCTTCTCTTTCAGGTTGTTGAATAACTCCTTAGATCTTGTCATATAAAATGAGGCTCCAAAGTTCGAGTACCATACACTGCCTTGCATAGTACTTTCCATGCATGCAATGAGGGTGAAATCCAATTCGAATTGTAATGCAAGAGAATCACCTCCTGCGGGCTTCTTCCTGGATTTCTTGTGTGGACACTTAGTTGCATAGTGTCCATATTCATGGCAGTAAAAACATTTAATTTTGTTGAGGTCCTTTTTCTTGCATTGGTTATGGTTGGATTCTACCTTTCCTTGGGCCTTCTTGCCCTTGACTTTCTTTCCCTTGCCCGTCAAGGCAAAGTTTTCTTCCTTCTCAACTCTGGTTGTGACACCATCTCTAATGTTTTTTCAGATCTCCTCCTGCACCAAATTAGCCCAAAGTATCTCCCAATATGGTAGGTTGTCTCTTCCATTAACTGAGTCATGATATTTGTGCCAGGATTTTGGTAGACCAAGGAGTGTTAAGATCACAAGTTCATATGATGGTACATTTTCTCCTACTCCTCCAAGTTCAGCTCGAACCTTAGTGAATTTGGATAGGTATTTTGGAATGGTTTCATTTTTTTGCATTTGAATGCTCCTGAGTTTATCTCTCAATGCCAATTTCCTAACATCACTACTGCTCTAGAAGAGATCTATGAGATTTTTCCACATTGTAAAAGGAGTCTTCTTTCCATGCAAGTTTTAAACGACATGATCTCTGACACCCTCCAAAATAATCCTCCTAGCCTTTGTCGTGTCTTTCTTCCACAGAGTAAGTGCTTGTGCATCTGATGCTACTGGATTTAGAATATCAATTTGTGTAGATTCCCATACTCCATTTTCATCCAAGACAACTTCCATCTTGTCCTTCCAAGCACAAAAATTCGAGGTGCCTTCCAATGCATACTCCAACCTCAATCCATTGAAAAACATTTTTCCTACATTTGAGAGAATCTACACTAAAAACTCTGAAAATCGGAATTTCTCTGAGAGAATAATTGTAATAAGGTTTCTATGTAGTCTTATGATTCTCTAATACCATGTATAAATTGCAAGAAATTTGCTACTGCTAATGAAATCAAACTGAAATCAAGAGACACAAATTTCTTCTACTATTCTGCGGAAAGGAAAACACACGATAGGAACACATGCAATGACATGCAACCATCAAAACACAAGGAACACAATGATTTTACAAGGGAACCCAAAGGGGAAAACCCCTTTGCTACTTTGCATTAATTCAAATGAGAATAAGGATCAATTACAATGTCTTGTTTAAATCCTGAAGCACACCCTACACTGCAATTCTTATCTCCATCTCACTGACATGCTCTGACCAACACTTAGCCAATTGGAGCCTCAACCTTCCTCCTATTTCCTTACAAAATCGTGGAGAAACTTAGCCCCTAAAAAATAGGAGAATTCCCTATTTCCTAGTGCAATTGCTAGAGGAATTGACCACCTTCTCAATGCAAAAGTTTGTACACTCAACTAAGATACAATTAATAATTACAATGTGCCTTTTCCTCCCCTCCAACTAGGCAATTTGAATTCCATGCATGACCGGGTTTATTGTTAGTAAATTGATCAGTTAACTTAGAGATCATTGAGTTAACAATTGTTATAACTACTCAACTGAACTCCTACTAACTCCACTAAAGACTATAGCTCAATTAATTGAGTTTAACTAACAATAACTCCACTAGATTGCTAAATTTTAGCAATCAACCCATGCACAACTCTACTTCTAGCCTATAACTTGAATTTATGACTTAACTAGAAGACAAAGCCATGTCACTCCAACGAACTGCAATCCAAATCATCCTACTCACGTGGAAAATCGAATTTCTCCATTTGACTAAGGCACGAGTCAAATAAAGACTTTTCTTGCTACATTTTAACAAATCAAATTTGATATTTCACTTCCCTTAAATTAGAAGTTTAATTATAAGAAATTTCAATTTAAATTAAAAGTTTAATTGCAAGGAATTCCAACATTACCAAACATTATAACTATTATAGAAAAAATATATTTCCCTAAAAAATATAGAAAATTTCCCTCAAAAATATATTTTCTTTATATCACATATATAAATATGGATTAATATTTTATTATTTTATTTAAATATATGATTTTTTTTTTCTATGGTTCATGGGCCCCAGAGATCGATGTAACCACCCCTCCCACATTTACCTACATTTACAAGCTCTCCAAGGTAAACATGAGTTGAGAGTTAATATTACATGACTCGACCTCCAAGTTCCAGTTGTGGAAGTGGGGCCTACTAATCGAAACCATATTTCCATTCCTTAAGGATCACAGATCACCCAGGTGTCTGACAACAACTCTTAGTGATCAATCCCTGAGCTAGAACTTATTTTTTCAACCTTTACAACCCAAACACACACATGACACATTGTGCATCCGGTTACAAGGCTCCAATCACACCCATATGCCTTTCTGCATGTGGTTGTGACCGAAATCTTCCAATTATACGCATGCAATGGTGAGACCTTTACCACTTTCTCAGGGTTGGCCTGCAGAGCACTTTTCATAATTTCCCATAAATTTCCAGAGTCAATTCTTAGGTGATAACAAGTCTGAACAAACAATACTCAAGCTAGATCTTAATCAAGACATGCCTAATACAGGATACACATTTCATCAAATAGATAGTAAACATAAAAACTACAACTCATGAATGCATGTCTGATCATAAACATTTAAAATTCATTAGAGAATTATCAAGAAGGTCCAATGCCCTCTCAAGGTAGCTAACAACGACACTTGTTAGCCTATACATTCATCAACCATTCAATAACTTATCAAATCATGAGCGAAATCCATAGTAAGAGCACATCAACTAACCAAGCATATAACCAACATATAACCATAATAGAAACCATAACAACTCAACCATGAGATCGACGTAATACCAGTACATGTGCTCATTAATCACAATAAGAAATAGCTCATATTATCATATGCAAAAGCCAACCAAGTCAGGGACTTCCATTTGCTACCCGACCATAGGTTGGGTTGAACCAAATCTTTGTTTCAGCTAATCACCCTCGTGCCATATTCCAAACATGAATGTGGGATCATATGGGTTGAACCAAAATGGAACCAACTAGATCTTCCACAGGTCAAACCACCTCAACCCTCAACCGCAATGATTTCACCTAAACCAATCCAAAAATCACTAACTTCAAAACAAGCTTGGATGCCTCTGACTTCCTTCACTAGCTCCAGAGGAATTTTCCTGTCTCCGCCCATCCGTAAAGAGTTCTAGGATAAATCCCATATCCACTCTTGATCCTTGGGAATTTTCCCAAGACCACTGCAACCATGATCCAAGTCTACTGACCATCCAAAACTAAATCAAATAGAGAACCCACTACCTCATGGCTAACCAGAAAATGGAAAGTTAGGGCTAAAATCACTATCAATCTAGGAAAAAACCATGCCAGTGACAACAAAATAACCAAAGAACCACATGCATGTACCATGAATCCAAATATCAACAAGGAAATTACACATGCAACCTATTACGTGCAATGAACTCCAACTATAGTTGTCGATTCAACCTTCTTTTTCGCTATCTTGCAATTCTTTGCTTGTTTCTCTCCAAGTGCAAGTGAATGCTAGAACGCTCGAAGAATTCTCTTAGTGTGCAAGAGTGTAAGTGTATGGAAGAAAAGAGCCAAAAGCTAATTTGACAAAAGTTCTAAATTATTTCACTGATGCCTTTTTATCATTGATGTCTAGTCTCTTCCTTTCTTTTTTCCTTTTTCTTCTATTTTCCTCTAATTTCTCTTGCATGCATATTTGTGTCTCTTCATCTCCCTTTTCTCCTATTTTCCTTTATTTCCTTAATTGAATGTCATTATTGTCTCTTTGTCTTTGCCAATTTCCATAGCCATTATTAAACCACAAGTGATGCCCACTATAATGTTTGCCCACCATTCAACTTGGAATACATGTCCTGTGATCTTGGTCTTATTTTATTTACATGGGAAATCAACTTGGGGTTGTTACAAACCCATCCCCCTAGGGGAACATTATCCTCAATGTTCGATGGCAGTTATGACCAACAAAACATACTACCCATGGAGCTTTATAATACAGCACGATGCAGTATTTATAATGACATACATATACATACGCATACATATATACACATACACACACACACACACACACACACACACACATATATACCAACAAACAAGGAAGGATACAAAGCCCACATCTGATCAACCATTTCCCATGTAGCTTCATCAGGCCTAAAGTGCTTATATATATACCAAACACATTTGCTCAACCAACAAACAAGGAAGGATACAAATCCCACATCTAATCAACCATCTCCCATGTAGCTTCATCGGTCCCAGAGTTTTTTTGTTGCACTTTAACCTACTTTATTGCTCAGTTCTGGAGCATGAGTTGTTTCCGCTACAATATGCATTGTGGCTCAAACTAGAACTCTCCCTCTAGTTCCACTTACAATACAGACCAATCAATCACATGATCAACATCTTGCACATATATGTTAAGCAATGAAACATGGAAAACACCATGGACTTTCACTATTAGTGGCAATGCAACTAGGTAGGACATTGGTTCAATCCTCTCTAGGATCTCAAAAGTCCCACAATACCAAGGTGCTAGCTTGGAACATGATCCAATCCTCAAGGAGATCCCCTTAGGCTTGATGCGCAGATAAACATGCTCTCCAACCTGAAACTCCTTGAATGCTTTATGTTGATCCGCATAAATCTTCTACATGTCATGTGCTGCCTTTAAATTCCTTTTAATAAGTTGCATCTCCTACAACATATCTGGTCTAATCAACACCTTGTTCACTAGATCACTCTAGCTGATAGGAGTATTACAACACCACCCATAAAGAGCCTCAAATGGACTCATCTTTAAGGATTCTTGATGCCCATTTTTTTAAACAAATTCCACTAGTGGAAGATACTCTTCCCACTTCCTCTGTTGATGCATGACATACATCCTCAACATATCCTCAAGAATCTTGTTAACCCTATCTTTTTGTCCATCTGTTTGTGGATGATAAATTGTATTGAAGGCTAACTCTATCCCTAAGCCTACAAATAACTCCTTCAAAAACTTGGAAGTGAACTTGGCATCTCTATCTGATATGATCTTCTTGGGAACACCATGTAACCTCACTATCTCCCTAGTGGAGATCTGAGCTACCTCACTATCTAAATTAGTGGACTTCACTACAATGAATTGAGTTGCCTTTCTCAACCTGTCAACCACAACCATGATGGAATCATGTTGCTTTGATGTCATTAGAAAACCTGTAATGAAGTCCATCGAAGTGACCTCCCATTTCCATTATGGAATCAGAATAGGTTGCAATAGACCAAATAGATGCTTTCACTTATTGACAATCCAAAAATCTTGCAACAAACTCAACCACCTCTTTCTTTGAATTTGACAAATTATATAACTTATTAACAGTTGTCAAAGTCTTCTAGTATCCTAGGTGGGCTAAATATGGCTTGACATGAAATTCCCTTCAAATAATCTTTTTGAGCTCACTGGTATCTGGCACATAAATCTTGTTCTTAAATCTAACCAAGCCATTTTTCATGAGGTGACACTCCTCACCCTATCACCTTCACCCTGTTGTTGCAATCTTTGCTTCGGTCGTTGCTACTTCTCATCATGGTGCCTTGCATACAAGATTCACTCCTGCAAATCTGTCCCATAATAGCTCATCGATGCAATATGGTTCACCTACACTTTCCTATTAAGAGCATCTGCAACCCTATTCTCCTTGCCCTTAATGTACTTGATCTCAAAATCAAACTCATTAAGGGTAGACAACCATCTCGCTTGCTTGGCATTAAATTTGGGTTGGTCAAACAAGTACCTCAGTCCATTGTGATCACTCATCAAAACAAAACTCTTGCCAATGAGATAATGTATCCACATCTTCAATGTATGAATGATGGCTAACAACTCAAGATCATGAGTTGCATTGTTCTTCTCATGCTCATTCAGCTTCCTTGATTTATAACAAACCACTTGTCCTTATTACATCAAGACTCCACTAAGTCATTCCTTACGAGCATCTGTACAAGCCACAAACTCCTTATCAGGATCTACAATCTTCAAAACTGGAGCATTTATAAGAAAATGCTTCAACTGCTCAAAGCTAGCTACACACTCCTCAGTCCATTCAAACTTCTTCCCTTTCCTTTGCAAAGATGTGATAGGATAGTCAATCTTTGAGAATTTATTGATGAACCTCCTATACTAACCTGCTAATTCCATGAATGATCTGACCTCGTCCACATTCCTAGGAGTTGGCCACTCCATGATAGCTTTAATGTTTTCTAGGTCCACTGTTATCCCTTCCTTGGAAACAACATGTCCCATGTAATGAATTTGACTCTGAAAAAAACTACACATGTTGAGCTTAACATACAATTGATGCTCTCCCAACAACCTCAATATTGTTGCCAAGTGCTTTGCAAGCTCTTCCTCATTCTTTAAATATACCAATATGTCATCAACAAAGACTATAACAAACTTATCCAAATAAGGGCACAACACATTGTTCATCAAATGCATGAAGGTGGTTGGAGCACTGGTAAGACCAAAAGGAACCACCACGAACTCATAATGTCCACACCTCATACGAAATGCATTCTTGTAGATGTCTTCTTCTTTGATGCACACCTGATGATATCCTGATCTCAAATCAATCTTCGAAAACACTACAGCTTCCTTCAGTTGATCAAACAAATCACCAATTTGCGACAATGGATACTTTTTCTTGATAGTCACTTTATTCAACATCCCATAATCAATGCACAATCCAAGAGTATTGTCCTTATTCTTTACAAAAAAAACTGGTGCACCCTAAGGAGATACACTTGACCTAATGTATCCCTTATCAAGCATTTCCTTAAGCTACAACTTCAGTTCCACCAATTCCGAAGTACTCATCCTGAATGGAGCCGTAGATGTTGGTGTTTCTCTTGGCATCAACTCAATAGAAAATTCCACCTCTCTATGAGGAGGAAACTCTAGAATCTTTACAGGAAACACATCCTGAAACTGTTGCAAAACATGATACCTCTTCAGGACTTCCTCATCCTCAACCTCCTTCCCTTTGTCACTAGAAATATGAATTGCAAACAATACATATCCCTTCCTGTAATTGTGAGTTGCCTGCATAGCTATAACCATTCTCACTGATGTAGGATTCTTCTTTCCTTGTAATATTCTCTTTTCCCCATCACCATCCAAATACTCAATGGCATTGTCGTAACAATCTACCTTGGTGCTGTGAATGAGCAACCAATCCATGCCCAAAATCATGTTATATGATCCCAAATGAAGTACATTTAGATGTGCTTATGTAGGCATACTCTTAAGCTCAAATTCACAAGGTCTCACCCAATGATGAACTCTTCTCCTGGTGCTTGTAACCAACTGCACTAACCAAGATTTTGCATGCACTTCTTTACTCAAGCAACACTTTCCACCAAGTCAGGATTGATATAACTATAATTAGATCCAGGGTCAATCAAAATATAAACAACTTGATCACAAAGCTTAGCTTTCATCTCAATAATAGATGCCTGATGATATTATTTCCTATTATCCATTTCTACATAAATTTGGGGAATACTTTGTCCTACATCTCCAACTGTCCGTGCCTCCTACGCAATGTAAATTTGAGGCCTTCCACCCTGATGTGATGGACAGTCTCTCTTGCGATGATCTCCACCACAAGTACAACACCTCAAATTCTTCTTATCATCTCCTTTATTATGCTACTCCTCATGCTAAGACCCATGCCCTCTCTCAGCTGCATTGAACTTCTTATGAGGTCCCACATTTTCCTTGTCACTTGCATCATGAGATCTTCCTCACTTCTTAAGTCATTTTCCTTTTGTCTTCTCATTACCATTCCAGTCACGCTTGAACTCAAGCTTGCGCTTAAACTGCACGTAACAATGCTTCAGCTTCTCGACGAATTCCTCTAATGACCAAGGCTCATCATACTCGATCTGATCTTTAAATGCTAAAGGAAATCCCTTGATGAACCTTTGGACCTTTGTTTTCTCATCCTTGAGGTAGGGCACATACCTCAAAAACTCCAAAGGCTTGGTCATGTACTCTTGATCTGTCACGAAACCCATCTTAAGCTCATAGAATTCCTTGGCCTTCCCGTCATAGTATCTCTTAGATAAATACTTCTTCCTCGAGAGTCTTTTAAACTCATGCCAACTCATGTCCTCTTCCCTGATGCCTATAACACACTCAACATCTTCCCACATGATATCTACTTTTCCTTTGAGACTAAAGATATCTATCTTGGCTTTCATGTTCTCTAAATAATCATGCAATTTGAATAACTTTTTCATCCCAAGCAGCCATGCTTCTACATCTTCTTATTTCTTTCGTTCCCCATTGAAAGTAGAAGACTTGACTTTCTTGAACTCATTTGGAAAATGTCCCGTCTCACTCCTCCTATAAGGTTGTTGGCGATAACGACGATGATGTCTATCAGAACTGGAGATGGAATAAAATCCATGAGTACTAACCCGCCTGTCAAGTGTATCCAAAGATTTGTCACCTTTAACTGTATCATCTTTGTCCACCATGTGTCTTCTCTTAGACCTGCTACCATATGCCTCAATGGTCTTCTCCTCCTGTCTATCTCCATGACTGTTTGTAGAAATAACTTGAAATTTGGAGCTATTAATGAATTTAGACTGAAAACAATAGACACAAATTTCTTCTACTCAATTTGCGGAAGGGAAAACATATAATAGAAACACATGCAATCATTTAATCACAATGCACAAAGTTTTTGTTAGGGAACCCAACTGGGAAAAATACCTCCTTTGTTTGTATTATATCATATGAGACAATGTTCAATTACAATGACAACTTCAATCCTTTAAGCTCATTCTGCACTACAATATTGATCTCCTCTTGAGTCTGCTCTGGCCAATACTTAGCCAAAATAGGCCTCCTACTTCCTCCTATTTCCTTGCATAATTCTTGCTCCTAAAGAATAGGAAGATCTCATGTTTTCTTCAAAAATCCCAAGAGAATTATGTACATGCTACATGCAAAGTCTGTACACTCACTATTATACAATAATAATTACATTGATGTTTTTTTCCTCCACTCAGCTAGGCAATTCAAATTGCATGCATGAATAGGATTATTTTTAGTAAATTGACTAGTTAATTGAGAGATCAGTGAGTTAACAACAATTACAACTACTTAATTGAACTCATATTGAATCTATTCAAGACTAGATCTCATATAACTGAGATTCAATAACTATAACTCCACTAGATTGTTAGATCTTAGCAATCAACTTATGCATAACTCTATTTCTTGCACACAAACTCAAATTGACTAACTTACCTAAGTGACTTGGCCATGTCACTCCTGCTAATTGCAACTCAATTCATCATGTTGAATTCAAATTTCCCCATTTGACTAAGGCACAAGTCAAATGAAACATTTTCTTGCTACAATTTAACATTGTTCCCTAGTAGTCCCGCTTTCACAAATATGTAAGGCTATTAAAAATACTTCATTGGATTCTGCCTACTTTTCTTGAGCTCTAGCAAGTCTTTCCTGTGCCTTAATCAATATGTTATTATCTGCCTTGCAACTTTTGATCTCTGCCCTTAAACTCCTCAGTGTATCTGCTAGATCAAGATAATACTGTTCTACTTTCTGCTCAACTGGCTTTTCCCATTCCGTTGATTTCACATCAAGACTATAAAGGAAGGCATGTGAACTGTAGTCCACCACTCTGCTCTTCATCTTTGATCTTCTATTTCCTGTAAACATACCATGTTAGATAAACCAAATAGAAGACATAATCAAAATCACACCTCAGTGTATCTCAGGGGAGACTATCACATCTGCACAACTCAATCCAGTTAACACAATACACATATATAACAACACATATCAACATCATGATGCATACATAATAATAATACAAATTGCGATAATAATTGCACACATGATAACCATAACCATCTACATGTACCCCGAGGTCCAGTGTTGCAACCTTGCTCTGATACCACTCTGTAAGTACCCTCCCACATTTACCCTCTTTTACAAGCTCTCTAGAGTAAACATGAGTTGAGAGTTACTATGACGTGATCCGACCTCCAAGTTCCAGTTGTAGAAGTGGGGCCTACTAATTGGAACCATATTGCCACTCCTCGACGACCACAGATCACCCAGGTGTTTGATAACCACCCATGGTGATCAATCCCTAAGTTGAAACTTCTTTTTCTCATGCTTAACACCCCAATCGCACCCATGACACACTATGCATGTAGTTATGAGGCTTCAACTGCACCCATAAGCCTTCTTGCATGTGGTTATGACTGAAATATTCTAGCTTTGTGAATGCGGTGGTGAGATCTATGCCACTTTTTCAGGGTTGGGCTACAAGCAACTGCCCATAATTGCCCAAAACTTTTCAGAGTCAATTCTCAGGTGATAACAAGTCTAAACAACCAATACTCAAGCAATAACTTAACCAAGAAATGCCAAATACATGATATACATTTCTTCAAACATATAATAAACATAAAAGCTACATGTGATAAATGCATATCTGATCATAAACATCTGAACTTCATCAAAGAATTACCAAGAAAGTCCAATGCCCTCTTAAGGTAATTGCAACGATACTTGTTAGCCTATACATTCACAAATCATTCAATAGCTTATCAAATCATCAACAAAATCCATAGTAAGAGCACATAATTTAACCAAGCATATAACCATAATAGAAACCATGACAAATCAACCATAAGATCGACGTAATAACTAGTACATGTGCTCACAATAAGAAATTAGCTCATATTAACATATGCAAAATCCAAACAAGTCAGGGAATTCCACATCCCACCAGACCATAGATTGGGCTAAACCAAATCTCTCTTTCATCCAATCACCCTCGTGCCATATTCCAAGCATGGATGTGGGATAATATGGGTTAAACCAAAATGGAATCAACCAGGGCTTCTGAAGGCCAAACCACCTCAACCATAGTGATTTCACCTACATTGATCCAAAAATCACTAACACCAAAACAAGTAGGGATGCCTCTAACTTCCTTCACCAGCTTCAAAGGAATTTTCCTGTCTCCACCTATTTTTCATGAGTTTTAGGAGAAAGCCCATCTCCACCCTTGACCGCTGGGAATTTTCCCAAGACCACCTCAACTAGGATCCATGTCTATCGACCATCCAAAGCTAAATCAAATAGAGAACCCACTACATCATGGCTAACCAGGTAATGACATGGAAAGGATAAAACCACTGTCAATCCTGGCAAATCCCATGCCAATGACAACAAAATAACCAAAGAACCACATTCATGTACCATGCATCAAAATATCAACAAGGAAATTACACATGCAACTTGTTACCTGCAATGAATTCCAGTTGTAGTTGCTAATCCAACCTTCTTTTCCACTATCCTCCAATTCCTTACTTGTTATTTGCTTGCTTCTCTCGAAGTGCAAGTGAATGCTAGAATACTCCAAGAATGATTTAAGAGTGCAAGAATGTAAGAGTATGGAAGAAGAGAGCCAAAAGCTAAACTGACAAAAGTTGTGAACTATTTCTCTAATGCATTTTTATCATTGATGTCTAGTCTCTTGCTTTCTTTTTTCCTCTTTCTTCCATTTTCCTCTAATTTGTCTCTAATTTCCCTTGCACGCATATGTGTGTCTCTTCATCTCCCTTTTCTCCTATTTTCCTTTATTTCCTTAATTAAATGCCATTTATTGCTTCTTTGTCTTTGCCAATTTCCATAGCCCTTATTAAACCACAAGTGATGCCCACTATAATGTTTGCCCACCATTCAACTTGGAATACGTGTCGCATGATCTTGGTCTTATTTTATTTACATGGAAAATCAACCAGGGACTGTTATAATCGATGACCTCTATGTTCAAAAAATATTTGTACCAAACAGATCTACTTGAAGGAATCACTTCCTGCCAACTCAACCACGGAGCCTGACCCCCGAGGGTGTGGAGAGAATTTAATATGTGACCTCTCAATAACAAAAATACTTTAATGACAAGGACTAAACCAATTGAGCTAACCCTTGAGACTTATTTAACTATACCATATAAATAAGTGATTATTAACATGTAGGTTTTCACAGTCATTATGTTGATGTTGAGTTCTTTTGGAATATTGTGTAGTGTTATTGAGGTGTTCAACGTTCTGGGCGAACACCTCACCCATCTTCAGAGACAAAAAGCTAAATTATTCGCCCAAAACATATGACAACTTAGCAATACTACACAGAATTCCAGAAAAAACTCAACATCAAAATAAGTAATTAATTGATAAATATATATAATTAATGAATTAATACTTTATCATTTTATCTATTTTTAAAATATAATTTATTATGTTTTATGTTATTTAATTATACTTTTTCAATCAATTACATTTAAACTTTAATTTATAATTAAAATGATTAAATTTATACAAATTAACAAATTAAATTTGTTTATATATTAAAAATACATTTTTTTCAATAGAACGATTATGATTGTATTTATAAAAATTTGGTTTCAAGGCGAGGTTATTTTACATTTTCACCGAGGACTTCTGATTCACTCTTTTGTCCTATCCAAAAAAAAATTATTTTCTTACTACACTTCCTCAGAACTCTGTTCCAAAACTTAATACACTTATATATTTTCCTTCTTCCTTATTTTCTCCCGCATCTACCTTGGTCTTTTTCTCTAGCATAACAGAGGTGGAAAGATGGCAAGGTTTTGCTTTTGCACACTGCTCCAGACCTTCCTTGTCCTCTTTCGCTCCAACTTTGGCTATGTCTTCCAATTTTTCCAGTCTTAGTTCCAATGTCTCCATTTTCCCTTGCAACCTATCAATTTTGGCTTGGAGAAGGCCAATTTTTTATTGGCTAGTTGCATTGGGGCTTGGTTTCTTGAGGCCAACATTTCTCCTTGTCTATCCAGGAATAAACATGATATACTACATGGTGGTCGTCATATAGTCCAACTGATTGGCAATGCCATTGTTCTCCTGCATTGCCAAGGTATGTGACAACTCTGGCATCTTTGATGCAATTATTTTACTAGGGAATTCTCCAGGAATGTGGCTAATCCAGACCCACACCATTATGCCAAGGAGAGAGAGATTGTAAGTTTGTTGCAATGAAGTATATGCAAATGTCACTTTCTTCATTTTAGGTTTTCGTTCACGCTAATTTATAGCATGGTGTCCCTCTTTAATATTCCTTTCCATCATTCCCTGACCTAAATCTTTGCCCCTGTTTTTCCAAATCGCCTCCATTACTATGCAATAGATGGATGGTGCAAGTATTAACTTATATATGGAGTTTTTAAGCTTCCTCTTTCACATGCATTTACTTGGTATGTTTCTTATCCACTATCTGTCGTTATCCTCGGACTCATAAACCTCCCATAGCCAAGTGTGCGTTACATATCCAATACATTCTTTTATAATGGGTCACCAATCTTCCTTTGGTTAGAATGACGGGATCATCATCCAAAGATTTTCTCCAACAAGCATGTGGGGGAGCTCCCAATGATCCTTCATTTCTTCATATATTTGAATGATGAGTATGTTAGGGTAAATTAAATATTTTTTTGCAATGTATTAAAAGAGCTCATTTCATTGTTTTGGAATAATGTCCCTTGTTCAAGGATAAGGCATCCACTTTGACATTCAAGTGAGTTTTAATATGAAAGAACTTGATGGACTCAAAATTTCTAATATGCTTATTGATCCTTTACAAGATAGGGGCTTGATCGTTGTCTAGAGTCTCTCCTAACTTAATCACTTGTTGGATAACTGCCATTGAGACCTTAAATACCAATAGATGTTTAATTTTCTTTGATACAACTTTTACTAACCCTTGCCACAATCTAACTTAGTTATTTGTAGCAGTTCCCAATCCCAAATACACTAGATATCAATTTCTTCATTAAAACAATAACGCTCTTACCTCCTATTAAATTTAGATTTTAAATAATAATAAAATAACAATATTACCTACATTTCAAATAAAAATAGATCCTAATCACCCTCGCTGTAATACGCGTCCCTCTCACCAAATCGCTTTTGGTCACCAACCTTATTTTCAATGGTGAGACACTTTCGTTAATTGTCTATAATCATTTAGTTTAGAGTTTAATTAAAAAAAGACACATGGCATTGCTAAACCCTTTCAAATCTCCTTGAAAAGCCCTTTAGAATTTTAATATTAGCGATGAAATCTCAAAGGCCCACGTAAGAGATTTGAGGAATATAAAGATTATATTTATGCGCGCCCACGATAAGAGATTTGAGGAATTTAAAGATTATATTTAGAGCGCATAAGGTCTAATTTTATAATGGAAACATGGGCAATTCAACATTACTTTTTCACGTTTTGGGTTGAAAATTTATTAATATAATAATATTATGAGCAAGGGTCATTAAGTTTAAAGGTGTGATGCACAGTAAATAATTTAAGTGGAAAAATGAAAAATATTCGGATCAACTAAAGCGTTTAAATTTTAATATAATATAATAAAATACTTTCCTAAAATTTATATAAATGCTAAACATTTTTATATAAAAAAATAAATTTAAAAATTCAATTAATATATAAGAATTCATACATTAGGTTTAGTTTATGTAATAACATCGCATAAAAAAACTATTTACTAAAATTTCTCAAAAATCTTTTAGGATTAATTAAAATTATAAAATAATTTATTATTTAGTAATATTTATTTATTTATGATAATGGTAATTTTATAATTTGGTGAGTAGAATTAAATAAGATTGAATTTTTTTTTTGTTTCGTGTATTCAACAATTCATCTATATATGATTTTGTTAGAGTAAAATGAGGTCCAAGATCAAATCTAGTGGCTACCACTATAACATCAAGAGTATTTGTAAGCAAATATATCATGAATTTATGATTTAGCAATTTATGATTTAGCAAGAGTAATCTAGTCACTATAACAACAAACATGTATCCAATAAGTCAGAGGCTAGATATATAGGCACTTTATAGCCAAATATTGGGTTGAGGCATGAGGTACAATGTAAAGGAAGATAATATGTCAATTTTTTTTTAAGTAGGTTCAATATGTTGAATTTATATTTATTTACATATGTAAAGACTTACTTAAATTACAGTGGGAAGTTAGTGATGGTATGTTTTTTTTTTTGTAGGCTGGGGTACAAACATGTATCCAATAAGTCACAGGCTAGATATATAGGCACTTTATAGCCAAATATTGGGTTGAGGCATGAGGTACAATGTAAAGGAAGATAATATGTCAATTTTTTTTTAAGTAGGTTCAATATGTTGAATTTATATTTATTTACATATGTAAAGACTTACTTAAATTACAGTGGGAAGTTAGTGATGGTATGTTTTTTTTTTTGTAGGCTGGGGTGGGACTCTCTGATTTACATGTCCATTAAGTACCCTTCAACGGGGGAAGGGTAGCTCAAGATTTGAACCCAAGACTTCCGGTTCGGTGAGACTTCATTTCCACGGCCATTACCGCTTGAGCTACCCCATGTGGACATTAGTGATGGTATGTTATTTACGTGAATATGAGCTATTTTTAAGGAATTTTTTTTTGGATTAAAAAATTAGTACACAAATATCTAAAAAACATGCATAAATATCCATCCTCACTTTCCATGAATATTATTAGCTTTTAAATAGACTTTGTTACAATACCACGGGGTAATACCACCACTTATCAATACCACATGCCCAAAAACCATAACTCATTCCACAATCTAAATATTTTATAAATAATTTATTTTTATTTTATTTTATAACAATTTTTAATTAAATGCAAAATAAAAAAGTTGTACTTTTGATATATGTCTAAATCATCTACCCTCACTACTACTAAAACTATACAACCACATTAAAAATATTAATGTGGTTGATATAGCTGAAGACTTCATAAATATAACAAAAAAAACTATTTCAACACGAAGAATGTTTTACTAATGCACATATTTACCTAATTAACCATGTATAAAAATGTTCTGGGTCAACTTTAACTTGAGAAGAAAAAAAAATTACACATCTCATTGTAAAATGGACTATTTTGCTAAATAAAATTTGCTTACATATTAATTTCCCCATCTAATAAGAATATGAACTTATTAGAATTGGAATAATTTCAAATCCCTAGGAAATTGGTGGGCGGGGAGCCATGTGGTATGAATATAATTTAACTTGAGGAAAAAAATGATTTACACATCTTATTATAAAATGGACCATTTTGCTAAATAAAATTTGCTTATATATTAATTTATCCATCTAATTAGAATATGAACTTATTAGAATTGGAATAATCTCAAATCCCAAGGAAATTGGTTGGTAGTGAGCCACGTGGCACTAATATAATTGTTTAAATTTATTAAAAGTCAATGCAACCTAACAAACTATGTAACACACTACAATAGTTGATAAGCATTCAGTGGAAGCATGTGTTGAGTATATTCCATTGAGAATCAATCTAGGTATTCAATTAAAAAAAAATTCAACAAGTCCTCATCCACCTTAAGTTGAAAAAAGAAGCCTTTGGCAAATATTTAGTGGATATTCCATAGAGATTAAATCAAAAATTTAATAAAAGGCTGAGATTACTTTTATATATAGATATGTGACATTTATATAATACAAACTCATATCCATCTTAACTCTGGATTTACCAAGCACTAAGAGGGATCAAATTTCTTTTCACTCCAGTTGAGGCTTGCACCTTAAGAGATTTGAGATTACTTTTATATATAGATATGTGACATTTATATAATACAAACTTATATCCATCTTAACTCTGGATTTACCAAGCACCAAGAGGGATCAAATTTCTTTTCACTCCAGTTGAGGCTTGCACCTTAAGAGATTTGATCCCTTTCGGAGAGTTAAATGGATCTAGGTTGGTTTATAATTTAATATGAGTAGAGATGTCTTAACCCTGTTGGAATGTCTCTTTTCACTCCAATTGAGGATTGCACCTTAAGAGATTTGATCCCTTTCGAAGAGTTAAGATGGATTTAGATTGGTTTATAATTTAATATGAGTAGAGATGTCGTAACCCTGTTGGAATGTGTTGAAAATAGCAACGAGAAATGATAAAAATCGAATCCAGAATATTCCAATTTTAATTTGTCCTTGAATTAAAATTGTGAACTAAATTCGAATTTAGTCTCACCAGTTGCTTGGAATTATTTAATTAATTCATTATGGATTAATTAGTTGGAGAAATTCAAGTTAGAAGTCTTTCTGAAGTCATGCAAGAGTTATCCCTTAAATTAAGGAGATTATCCCTTAATTAAGGAGATAAGATTGAGTTATATCTGAGTTGTAATTAGTTA
>APFE031755775.1:115668-206158 GCA_000404065.3 Pinus taeda | reverse complement strand
CTCAGTTTACTGAGTTAAGTCTAGTTAAATTAGTTCCAAACTGTTTGAGGAACTAATTGTGAGTTATCAGTTAGTTGATGCATGCATGCACTCAGTGTACTCTAGATAACTGAAGATTCTCTTATCAGAAACTCATGCATGTCTATTCTAAGAAAGATCAAGTTAAGCTAAATGTCAATGACAGGTTACTATCAATTGCATGTGTTTTCCTATAAAGGAAACTCATCCATGCAATCAAGGTAAGGTTCCTCGAGGATTGCACAATTCTGATAGTGTGTGAGAGCAGTGTTACACTTGGGTGAAGGAGATCATCCCAGAGGTAACTGCACAAGGAAATAGGAGCTTGGAGGGCAGAGGAGAAGGCTTGTGGGAAGCTTTGATTGCCTGTGAGCATCCAGGAGGATTGTACTGAGAGCTGGCTAGCTGTGAGAGCTAAGATTTTATATAATTCTGATGTAATTCCACCTTGTATGATAATACAGATAGTGGGGTTTTTAGCTAAGGCTTTCCCCTGAGTATTTTCTGTGTTTCATGTGCATTGATTCTTCTTCTGGTTATAAGTATTCAGCTATGATTCAGCTCGATCTTTAAGCTTCCGCAAGTTTGATAGTAGAAGTAGAAGTAGATTATAGTATTTTGCTTTGGTATATTGCATTATCGAGTTAATCTATTGTTAGATTTTCTACATAGATCTCAGAGGTAGATTTGTAGAGAATTTGTAGGAAATTGTACATGGTATCAGAGCCAAGTTTATCGGAGCTGTGAACAATATACAGAGAAGAGAATTCGAAGTTTGAAATTTGGGGTTGCAGGTGCAAATCGAATTCATATCATACTTTAAAAATAAAAATAAAATAAAAATATATTGAGATGAGACATTATGCGACTAATTACCCATCGAAGAAGTCCAAGAAGGGATCCTCGGAAGGATCGGAAGGTGAGGCATTAGCCTCTCAATTCGAAATGGACTTCACCCTCATCATGGTGTCATCGATGATTAGTTGTGGTTGGTTTCTTGACAGTGGAGCCTCATTCCACATGACCGATGATAAAAGTTTATTCAGTACCTTGGAGAAGAAAGACCTCAAGATGCGAATAGAGATGGGTGACGATGAAAGGTATAGTGTTTCAGGAGTGGGCACGGTTGCTTTTCAGAGGGAGCATGGAGCTCTTATCACCTCGACAGATATGAAGTAAGTGCATGGACTGAAGAAGAATTTGGTATCGACCGCGATGTTGGAGGACAAAGGCTACGATGTCGTTTTTAGTAAGGGAAATGTTTTCCTTAGACACATCACCACGAAACAGGTGAAACAAATCGGTTAAGGAGTCAAGAACTTGTATGCTCTGGAGGTTTAAGATGCATGTAAAGCCTTGAGGAGCAAGGCAAATGTTAGAGACTTGGTGGTTGAGAGGGAGAGTAAATTACCTCTCAACATGCAGACCCAAAAGAAGTCTCAGACAATTATGGAGGAGCCACAATTGGAAATGCTAAGAGGAGACCGAGTGGAGGCATCCACTCATGCAGAGACCTCCAGTAGGGGGAAATTTCGAGCCAAGTCAGCAGAGGGATCACATGCATCCATACCTCCAGGTGTGAGGTGGGGCGATGTGAAGTGATAGTCCCAAGAAGGCTGAAATTGGGTAGGGTCTATTGAGAAGTTTTATCTCATGGATCATACCTTACTATGGGAGCCCAAAGTACATAGTAGCGGGAGGAATCAGTGGGATTGATGTAGCCAGAGATCAAAGTGACAGAGGCTAGAGCAGTCAGATACTGAAGAGCGCAGAGAAGGATTGATAACAGTGCAGAAAGGTTGAGTCAGCAGAAGCGCAGAGTTTTCAGCCAACAGAGGCAATAGTAGTCAGAGACTTTGATGACAGAGGCATCATCCTGATTAAGGTTGGATGTTTTTTTGTTTCTGAAGATTGCTAGAGCAACAACACTAGAGAGAAGTGTTGCATGCACAACATTCTAAAGGTTCAGGATCGGGATCGGGTTGAATTCCTTTCTTGTTGAGAGGGAGTGTTGAAAATAGCAACAATAAATGATAAAAATAGAATCTAGAATATTCCCATTTTAATTTGTCCTTGAATTAAAATTGTGAATTAAATTCGAATTTAGTCTCACTAGCTGGAATTATTTAATTAATTCATTATGGATTAATTAGTTGGAGAAATTCAAGTTAGAAGTCTTTATGAAGCCATGTAATAGTTATCCCTTAAATTAAGGAGATTATCCCTCAATGAACGAGATAAGATTGAGTTATATTTGAGTTGTAATTAGTTAATTCAGTTTATTGAGTTAAGTCCAGTTAAATTACTTCCAAATTGTTTGAGGAACTAATTGTGAGTTATCAGTCAGTTGATGCATGCATGCACTCAACAAGTGTACTCCAGATAACTGAAGATTCTCTCATCAGAAACACATGCATGTCTATTATGAGAAAGACCCAGTTGAGCTAAATGTCAAGGACAGGTTACTATCAGTTGCATGTGTTTTCCTATAAAGGAAACTCATCCATGCAGTCAAGGTAAGGTTCCTTGAGGATTGCGTAGTTTTGATAGTGTATGAGAGCAGTGTTACACTGGGTGAAAGAGATCATCCAAGAGGTAACTGCGCAAGGAAATAGGAGCTTGGAGGGCAGAGGAGAAGGCTTGTGAGAAGCTTTGATTGCCTGTGAGCATCCAGGAGGATTGTACTGAAAGCTGGCTAGCTGTGATAGCTAAGGCTTTGTATAATTCTGATGTATTTCCACCTTGTATGATAATACAGATAGTGGGGTTTTTAGCTGAGGCTTTCTCCTGAGTATTTTTTGTGTTTCATGTGCATTGATTCTTCTTCTGGTTATATGTGTTCAGCTCTGATTTAGCTTCATCTTTAAGGTTCCGCAAGTTTGACAGTAGAAGTAGATTATAACATTTTGCTATTGCATTATCGAGTTAATCTAAAGTCAAATTTTCTACATAGATCTCAGAGGTAGATTTGTAGAGAATTTGCAGGAAATTCTATAGAATAGACTTTATCTCAAGGGGAATCTACACTTTGAGCCTTATCACAACGAACCAACATGTCCATCTACATAAATTAAAATCGAGTAGAGAGGACAACGAACCAATTTTCCAACCACTCATGGTAAACCCACAAGACTCTTCTTAAAAGATGACATGGAGGTGAGCTTTGATCCACTTATATGTGCATAGAAAGATGTCCTGGAGGTGAGCTTTGATCCACTTATATGTGCATAGGTCATTGGGACCATTTAATATAATCTCTCTCTTCTTAAAAGAAGACATGGGAAGGGCTTTGAGCCACTTATATATACACAGGTCAAGCCATTTAATATAATCTCTTTGGGTGTAAACACAGACCATTTAATACAATCTCTTTGTATGCAAACACACATTGGACCACTACCTCAAGGTGCCCCATGGCTTTAGGCTAAATTCTCATGGGAATTTAACCTTGCCCAATAATAAAAAAACTCCTCACTTTTTATCATTAAATCCAACTAGCTTTGAGCCACTTATATGTACACAGGTTAGACTATTTAATATAATCTCTTTGGTTGCAAACACACATCGGACCACTACCTCAAGGTACCCCATGGCTTAGGCTAGATTCTCATTGGAATTTAACCTTGGCCAACAACAAAAAAACTCCTCATTTTTTATCATTAAATCTGACTCCATTAGACCTTACTATCCTTAACTTTACATATTTTAATAACATTTATTAAAAAATGAAATAAAAGATAATATTTTCAAATTCAAGGAAGAGAGATATGATATGTACATCTTACATATTTTAATAACATTTATTAAAAAATGAAATAAAAGATAATATTTTCAAATTCAAGGAAGAGAGATATGATATGTACATCTTACATTTAGTAAGCCCAGTCTTCCTTTACTACAAACAAAAGAATTTGATACATTAATTTGATGTTTACTTAATGCTAAAGCATTAAATCATTATTATTTGAAGTATCAATTTAATATTATTTAATTTATAAATTGAAAAAAAATTAAAAGTAAATATATATCAAATATTGTTGAACTATTTTTTGGTGAAAATTATATGGGAAACTTTTTGTTGATGCGTTTCAAACTATTTAGTAATGAAAAGGTATTTTCACGTCCACGAGACTAAAAATAGTCTATGGGACTATTAGTTCCCTACTTTTCGTCTTTTGCAATTCAATTCTTTTTGTTGTTCAAATTGATGATGAGCTGACCCAACTTTCCAACAATCCCCTCGCTGAAAAGACAATGCCAAGAAACTGATGCTAGCATATTCCCGTAACTTTCTCTGATGTCTTTGAATGCATCACTTTCCAAAATGAAATGTTTTTCTGATTCCACTGCTCCAAACGTGCAAAAAGTACACACCCATTCTTCCCAAGCTTCTTTAGGCCTTTTCCACCGCCCTGTTTCACACGAAGTTGATGCGAGTTGGTTCTTAATTGAGCAATAAGAACCTTTTCCCTCCACGAAATGCTAGCTCTAATGAACTCTTTTTGTTGTAGATCACACGTAGGGTTGAATTACTCAATGTAATACTTCTTCTTTGTACCCAACTCTTTTCCCCATACTCGTTTACGAAACCTCTCCATAACAAAATTCTCTAGCTCCTTTCTATTTGTGGGACAGGCATTGAGGTAGATATTCCATTGTTGCATCCATATGTAGTTTTGTTTCATCCATGTTTTCTTTCTTTCACTCATGCCTTCATTGAAGATAACATTAGGCCATCTACCTACTCCCATTTGCTCAATTATTTTTAGATATCTTATGAGCGGCACCATAGAAATTGCTTCGATGGGAGTTGCTCTTGTTTCACTCAACATTATCTCATAAGATACCAAACTTTTTATTTTGAACTTGCTCATGATCAAGCGTTTTTAAATTTTCTCAATTTGTTTCCATTTTGAGACCGGGGTGCTGCTAGCCCACAATTCACACCCATATAACATCACTAGGCAAACTAGGAGTCCAAAATGTGCTTTAGTTGTTTTCCAATCCCATAACTTTGCCTCTCTACACCTGTTTTGAAGAGCATATAATGATTTCCACCCACCTAAAATTCTCTTCTTTCTGCAGTCCTCCTAATTAAGTTTGTTGTTGAAATCAATCCCGATGTACTTGCACTCATTTACTTCTTTAAGAATGTTTCCTTCAAAGAAGAACGTATGTTGGCTCTGCTTCCTTTTATTAGAGAAAATCATTATTTTGGTCTTGCTAGTATTGACTTGCATCCCCACTGCTCTACAAAAATGCTCAAGGGCATATAGGTGCATTTGCAATCCATGGGCCGATTTAGAAATCAATACGAGATCATCCGCATATAAAAGAAGCTTTATCACAAACTCCCCTAGCCGAACACCATCTCCACCTTGTAGATTTAGACACTCTTCCAGTTTATCAATATATAAACCAACAAGAGTAGGAGATAGAGGGCAACCTTGCTTGACTCCAATGTCACTTCTAAAGCTTTCTGAAATACCTGTTGAGGTTCCAATTTTGACTTTCACCTATTCATAAAGTCTATGGACAACGACTCTATAATGCAAAGGAATTCCAAGTTCTTCCATTCTACGCTACAACTTATCTCTAGGGATTGTGTCAAATGCCTTTTTGAAGTTAACAAAGCAGCAAAATACTTTTTCTTTGTCCTCCCAAACCTTTTCAACAATGTGCCTCAACATGATACCATGATCCAATGTAGAATGCTTCGGCTTAAAACCCGCTTTTCCTCTTGCCCTCTTTTCTTTTACTTCTGCCCATTTACTGATTCTATTTTCTACCATGCTGTTGAAAAGCTCTGCAAACAAAGGATTGATCATAATGGTTCTATAGTTGGAAGGATTATTAATGTCTCCACTTTAAAAAAGGGGTATTGCTAGGCTAGTCGTCCAGTCCCTTGTGAATCCTTGCTAAATGTTGTTGTCGAATATTTCCACGATGTACAATGCAAGAGTGTCCATTCCCCATTTTAGATACTCTGCTTGAAGCTCAACCAAGCCCTTTTCCTTTCCTATTTTTAGTTTCTTAATTCCAATCTCTACCACCTGTAATGTGAAGAGCTTTGTAGTTGTGTTGATCCTGGAAGGAGGCTCCGCCTCTGATTCTTTCTCATAGAGTTGCTTTGCATATTCAAACCATTGATTGGCTGTAATATTATTTTCGATTTGCTTCTTCCTTGGTTGAAGTTCCTGCCAGAAAAGCTTTGGGTTATTTTTGCTTAGATATATTAACTCTTCTCGCCTTGTTTGCATGTACTCATCTTTTTTCTTTTTTAGTATTTGCTTATATAACTTTACATTCATCTTCTCCTTGCCCATTTTTCAAGGTTCTCCTTGCCTTTTTGCATTCCTCATTAAACCAAGCATTTACAGGAAAACAATTTGTTTATGATTTGCTATTTTTTTCTCTTTTGCACTTCTCAAGTGCACTTTGAATTATATTTGTTAACTCATGACGGCTGAAGCTTTTGAAACCAGTTTTCTCTTTCTGAATTAATTCCTCTAACATTGTCTTGAAGATAGTACAATTTTCTTGTCTTAGAAGAATTTTTCCCCTTGATAGTGATTGCCAAGAGCATTGGGTTTTTCTCCCATGCCGCCTTTCTTCTAACCACGTCTGATTTTAAGTCCTAAATATGCTCTCCAATCTTAACTTCATCTGTCTTTTCTATCAAGCTTTGTGAATACATCACATAGTCAATGACACTTGCCCCATTGTATGTGTTGCAAGTGAAGTTCCCAAACCTTTTCCATCTATCTAGACCATTGCAAATAATTAAGTTGAAAGCCCCACACTGTGTAAGCAACTCCTCTCCAAAATGATTGCTAACTTTGTCATCTTCTGAACACCTCACCCATTGGGGATTCTAGTTTTCAGTGAGCCAAATAGGATTGTGATCGTCTTTATAACAAAGAATATTAGCTTGATGATTTGCTCTTCTAGCATTGAAATCTCTCACTAAAAGAACTTCTCCCTACTAAGAGTACGCGTCAATATCTTGCTTTAAAGCTACATATGGATCCTTGTTGTCTAGCCTCTTATTTTTGTAAGTTTTTGAGACTTGAGGGGCAGAATAACATGCTGCAATTCTTATGTGATTCTCATTCTCTGATATTTTGAACCATAAATATTATTTATTTGCATCTTCTTTAATTAACCGAATGTGACAACCTTCTTTTTCTTTCACTGAAACTAGTATTCCGCCATACCCTTTGCCATTTTCTGCGACCTTGTTCCAAACTGCTAACTTCAAATAACCGTCAAACACAAGAGTTTTGCAACCATCATGTTCATGAGTTTATGTGAGACAAATTATGTCTCTACCTTCCGCAATAGGCCCTAACCCACCTCCTCCAAGGGTAACTTCTACAATTCCAACAAACTAAACTTAGGTAGACGTGGGTAGGACTTGACTTGGGTAGACTTAGGTAGTGTGGTTTATTGTCCAGACAAAATGAATAACAAAACTTAAATTCGAAAATATATCAAATATGTTTAATAATATTGGACAAATATTATATTAAAATGCTGATAAAAAATATAAAACATATGCCATCCAATTATTCAAAATATCTAGAGATATTTTAAATGCAGAAATGTAAATATCTAGAGATATTTTAAATGCAGAAATGTAAATTATAAACGTGATTATTTATTTATTTATTTTTATTTATATTAAATTGTAAATTAAAATGTTTTTTTTTTTAAACTCAAATTAAGTAGTTTAATTATTCTACTTTAAGTAATTTGACCATTCTCCTTTTTTAATTTGATCCATATACAATCAAATTATGTTTTTCAAAAGTAGTAAAAACAGCGAGAAAATTCCTGAATAACCTTACCATATACAATGCGATTGCTTTCCCTATACCACCATCATTTTCCGTACCCAAATGCATATGTGGGGAAGGGAAAAACCAAAAAAAGATGCGGTGGCCGTGGAGAAGGATCCAACTGGGAAAGCAATTGGATCATGGCCGACAGAGGTGTAATACTCCCAGAGTTCTATCTATCCATCCAACTGGGCCCTACACACAAACCCACTCCCCACACCTAAAATGACTCGTGAAAGCGCACCTATTAGCTGTTATACCAACAACAATAAACATACTTGTACTGGTAAGTACTGCAAGACCACTACCCGCTCTGCACAATCCTGGAACAGTGAAAGTAAGACAAGTAGGGCAGCCCGCTAAAATTTTATTGCACTTTTCTTGATCTTCCTGCTCTTCATTCGTTTCAATGCAATGGCCATCTGATCTGAAGCATTGAAAAGCCCATCAAACTGTAACCAATAGTCATGGATGGTGGCTAGTTGTTTCTCATGACTCTCTTCTTGCTATTTCTGGCGCCCAGCTTTTACAGACGAAACGGCAGAAGAATCATGGGATCAAAGAACATATAATCCTCTGCTGTTTTCTTGTCTTGGGTAGGTTAGGCAGGAGGATAGGGGCTTTGAACTTGAGACCCTGGCAGAGAGCAAAATCGGGTATTTGGGCGCTGAAACTATATTTTGTTTGGAAGGATAAAGTTGGATTGGGGGAGATGGGTAGTAAGTGGAGAAGAGCGAGAGAAGCGCTGGGTCTGCATCTATGCATTCTCGCTCCGGCTGAGAGGAATGGAAGGCCTACTCCGAATGAGACTGTTTCGACTCGGTCTAGTTCTTCCGATACAGCTCTTTTGGGAGGGGTACGGGAATCAATCGTGGGTTCTGTACAGTCTTCGCAGGTTTCTCCAGGCGGTTTGCATTCGAAACCCAGCGTCCGACTTTCTCCTGTAAGATTGACTGGTCTGTGTATTCGTGTTTCTTTACATTGTCTTGTTTTTACTAAATTGAACTTTAAGCTTCTTTTTGTCCTGTTGGGATCTGAAATCTATGTATGGGGTACTTTGAGTTTTAATGTTCCCGTGTTTGGTTGATCTGTATGTGTTCACTGCTTACCGCTTTGGGGTTGCGGCATCTACGTATGTGTCTTTGTGAGATTATGCTGGTTCGTTTCTCTGCTGCCTTTTTTGGGTAATTGCTGTCAGATGAGGTTATGCTGCTTCGTTTAACTATTGCCTTTTGTGGATAATTGTTGTCATAAAAAAATAAGTTAAGCGATTAAGTTTTTGATCCATCTGTAAGGAGATCCGCAGTACTTCTGCGAGTTGTTCGTTTCTTGGGTGTTTGATGTATTACCAGAGATCTGAATTAGTACTAATATCTACTTGTGATCAAGTGCTAGAAATCTGAGCTCAGAAAGTATCATTGTTAATGTTTGATTTTGAGCTACAGAGGCGGAGGTTCGAAACGCAACTCCACGCTTATCAGGCACTCACATCCTCACTGTGGCTTGGGAGATCCTTACTGTTCGTTTGCTGATTATGATTGTGGTGTGTGAGCGAACGATATAGAGAGGATTGAGTGAAAACAAAATACCCTTTTGTTGCTGTTAGTTTTCTTTAAGGCACTGGTGTTTTTGTCATTGGAGATTAAATATAAATGACCTTACCATGATCCATGAGCAAACTGTTTATTATCTGTCTCTAGCGTGATATGTAAACGGAAGAAAGGGTAAGAATAAAAGATTAGGGAAAAAATGGGAGTGCTGCCACTAGACCTTGTAGCCCTAACTGCCAAAAGCAGTAAAATCCTAAAGGCCAAGCTAGCTTAAAAGAGAAGGAACTTGGAAGAAAATGATGGAGACAGAGGTGCAGCTGCATAGACAGCCACGGGCACTCTGTCTACCGGGATCGACCAATAAAGGAAGAACACAGTATAATCTATGGGCAGAGCCTCGTAATCATCCCTATTTTAGTTTTAATATACTCTGGAGTTTTCTACCTCGATAGGATTTTCTCCACTTCCACTAAGAACACAGGAAATGATAGAAAACAAGCTCATTCATGTTACAATAAATATCTGCTTTAACATTGCTAGAATAAAGGTCCGGGTGTCAACAGCTAGAGAAGATAGAAATAATTCGTTAGTGAGATTGAAGCCCAAGAGCTGGGAGGTGTTGACTTTGAGGTGATTTCTACCATGCCGCCTATTTGTCAGCGTGTATATGTGCTTCAACATGTTATGTGGTTAGTGGATTACTACGGTGCTAGAAATATATGTTGTTGCCATGAAAATCACGTTATGAAGAGACAGTTTTTAACAGTTAACTATGCAGAATTCATTGACCGCAATAATTGGTGAGCAGGAGTTTTCTGTTTCATTTCTACTTTCTTTAGTTAAATTTCTGCGCAGAATCTTATCAGTTTGTAGCAGAATTCAGGTTCCCCAGCACAAGAAAAATGACACAGCTTGTAAAATCCAAGAAAAACATTTGAAACTGCTTAGGTTCGGGTTGAAGAGCTGCGATTGATTATTGCTCCAGTTTCCAAATCAAGTACGGAAAGATGTATTGATAATAGGTACTGGTTTTTGCATTGTTCTGTTGGGTACTGAAGTTTGTTAAAGCTTAGAAAGGTCAATAGAATTTTGACAGTTTTGTAGAAGTGTTGCTGTCCTTGTTGGGCCATTTTTAACTTTTAAAGACCTTGGCCTCTTTGCTACTTCATGCACAATCCTCTGGATCAGTATGCTCCTACAGACTTCTATATCGGGTGCTTTGAGCTGTCCATGCTATGGTTCACATGCTTGCTGTACTTCAGCACTCGTCTAAGCATACCTTTTTCTCATCCACCCAAAATGAAATCTAAGCACATTTTTCGAAGAGTATTTCTACAATTTCCTTGGGTTGTTCCTCACTCAAAGCAGTGTGTTCTTAAATGGAAAATAGTTATCAGGGTTCATATATGTAGGTTTGCTTTTAGGTGCATTGTTTTCGAATTTATGGCATCCTGGTTTTTTGTGTGGAAGTACAAACTACAAATACATATAAATAAATGCTTAAATAAGTCAAGCTGTGTAAAGTAAAACATGGATTGCAGCGGTCCCAAAAAAAGTCAATGGTTTTGTGTAACTAATGTTAAGGTCATCAAATAAAAAAACAATCACACAATTAATGCACAGAATTTGCAGTGAGGTACAAACAGCACTGAAGTGATTTGTATTATATTACATTATGATCTGAATTGGTGCAACATTACAAATAAGCCCCTCTCTCTCTCTCTCTACACACACATATGGTACCTCCAACCCATTGCTGACATACAAGATATATGTCAGAAGCCACTGTTGCGGTCACAACTGACATACTCAAGGGGTACCAGCCCCACAATGTTGGATGCCACCTTAATATTCTAACACTCCTCTGTTAATGAGAGTTTGACAACCTCTCCCTTTGTAAGGATTCTTCTTGACTTCTAGTTGATTTGTAGATTTCTGGAACTTTTCTCCAATATTCTTTCCACTTGTTCTATGTATACTGCTATCATGCTATGTAGTTCCCTAAGGTCATCACTATCATATTTTTACTGTCATCGTAGTGTCATCATTACCATGATCTATTACTAATTCTCCTCCCTCTCTCAGTAGATGTACCCATTCTTGATGTACTCGCATGCTCATGACCTCTTTCTATATGAAGGATCATTGCAATACCCCCATACCCGTAGTTCAAAATGACTTTATTGATGTTAGGTATTTAAATTTTATATTTGGATCCTGTAATTATAAAAATTTCTTGCCACATTAACAATCTATACTTCTCTCTTTCTTGATGATTGCATTTTGTTATGGTTAGTCAGCGTATCTTGATGACAGTTGGAAGATTGCTTTGTCAATGTTGAGGCCAACTTGTTGCTTCTGTTGACATCAATCTAACTGTAGACATTAAAACCTGTTGATTTGTATGTTGGAGTTTCCGACTTCGGATACAAATCACTCCGCCTCCCTTTAAGGATGATTCCCCAATTGTGTTTATTTAATCTCTAAAGTCAATGTTGAGTTGAATTGAATCTAACTTGACGATGGATCAATGCCCCCTCTGCTTAGAACATCATGGTCCCCGAACATCTAGGCCTTAAGATGTGGATAATTACTTTGGAGTTGTTCTTCAGTCAATTTTTTGCTTTTCATAGGAAGTTGCTGTTTATGACCAGGATGCACTTGTTTTCTTTTTGGGAGGTCTGAGGTGTCCGAGAAAATACAGATAGATAGATTTCTGTCTCTTGTTTGAAAGGGGACAAGGCATGTACAATCCTTGCCTTCTGTTAGCAGGTTTTGAAGTATCAGTATAAAATTATAAATACCTCTTCAGATTGTTCAGCATCTTTCTTACTCGAAATTGGCTAGCAACCTTTGAAGAGTGTGGTGTGTATTTTTTAATCAACTTTACTTTTCATTATGACATGTTGAGTCGGTACAACATTTCCATGTTGAGTTGAAAGTCTTTGTACTCTTCTTTGACACTGCTTCCGTTTGATTTATTCAGGCTTCCAAAGATATCTCAGAAATCTTTATTGATAGTGCAGAGGGTGTTGCAGTCATCAAACTCAATCAATCTTGCCTCTATTACTTATTAGTGTGCTTGCTATATTTATTGGTGCTTGATACAGGAAACCGATAGTATGCTTTGTTCTCTTTTCTTGCGCTTCATGAATAAGTTGAATTGTTGAAGATAAGTCACCCATTTGAGTTGTCAAGTTTCCTACAACATAGGATGAGGTTGCATGTATTGCAACAATTTATGGTTAGTATGCACAGTGGTTTTGTTACCCTGTGAGCAATGTTGCAAACATCGGCATCGGGATAAAATCGGCAAGGGTCCAGAAAACCAAAAAATTGAAAATATCGGGAAAATATCGGTAAAAATCGGCAAAACATTGGCAAAATCAAGATACCATCAAAATATCAGTAAAAATCTGTAAACATTGGCTAGGCCAAAAAATCGGGACGTTATCGAAATGTTCGCAACACTGCCTGTGAGTAATGTTGATATGATTCTATGATGAAAATTGCAGGTCTGGAGGACAACTTAAACAGATGGGCCTGATTAAGTGATGGGTTACAGAAGAATAGAAAAAATGAAGCAATTTATAACTGAGATATGCACAAAGCAAATTGGACTGCAACAGTGTTTGCATTACTGTGTAAAAGTTCTGTACATTACTCTATGATGGAAAGCATGAAAGCTGGTATGGTCCTGAGGGATTTGCTGAGATCAGCAACAGTGAGATCTTGTGTTGATCTGGTCCTGGGCCCTGGAATTATATATAGGTTGTCTGTATCAGTGCTATTGAGAGAGTCTGAATACTAGAACTAGAATTTCTCATGTTATTGGGGCATATTGTTCTGCTCTGGAAGTTTGATTGTAGCAGTAAGTGGTTATGGAGAAAGAAGTTGCAGCATACATTAGGACGATATTGTGGTTATAGAAGATGAGCAGAGTTCAAAACCCAGTTGTAGTTCTAAGAGATAGGCAGAGATAATACAGTCTGATCATGGATATTTAAGAAGCTTGAAGTCAGCATCAAACTTTCAGTAAAGAAATTCTGCAATTTTTCTTATTTAGCAGTAGGAAAATAGCCAAGGGCTTGTAGTAAAGGGGAACCATAGTATAATGGCATTCTCATCATCGTCAAGAATCCTGTTTCTTGAGACGAAGCTTGGTGAGAAAATTATGGGATCTGGAAATACAAGAATCATAATTTTCTCATGAAGCACAAGTGGCTAGAATTGGCTGAGGGGTAAGAGCAGCCTTGCAAGACAAAGCTGAGCTGGAGAGGTGGAAAGCTTGTGATGAAGATACAATGTATATATTCTGGAAGCTTCTATGGTGGATTACATTATGCTGCAAATTATAAGAACTGATTTTGTCAATAAAATATGAACTACTTTACAATACTTGTATGAAACTTCAAATCATGGAAGACAGTTGTTCCTAAAGAATCAACTTAATGCACCCAGGATGAAGGAAGTAGCAAGTGATGTAATGCTAGTATGTAAATTCAGGCACAACATAACATATGAGTGGTTAAAGAACCAAAGAACACAATCTATAGGTGATTTTGTTTAATATTTTGAGAATTGCACTCTTGATCATAGGTGAAGGTAACATTCTAGTGATTCTGGACAATAGAGAAGCGATGGACAACAAGGAATGTGCTATATGTTCTTAAATTGAAGAAAAACTTACTGTCTATTAGTTAAAGGGCCTAGCTTAACTTGGAGGTAGAATTCAATGATCGAAAATTGTTTGATCACGAATAAGAGCAACAAGTAATAAGTTGTTGCAAAGGGCTACAAGAAAAATGTCCTTGATAGATACAAAGAGAAAGTCGTTGGAGAAAGTGAATTGACAACATCAGTGATTGACTAGAGAAGATTATGTCTTTTGGTATGGATATAGATACAAATATGGATCAAGGAAATGGGTATTAAGGGCCAAGTTGTTGCACAAAGCCACAAAAAAGATGACCTATATAGATTTGAAGTGGAAGTTGTTGGAGAAAGTGCGTTGGTGACATTAGTGATTCGCCAAAGTTGATTATGGCATATGTTAGGGATACATATATTGAATCCTCATTTGGTGGGAGCTACTATTTTAAGATGTGGTTGAGGGATTGTTTTATATACAAGTTAGTGTTTTAGGTCCTTGTTGGTTCCATGATGGGTCTTACCCTATTTGGATCTTGATCCACATTTTTGTGGAAATGTGGATCTTGGGGGGATCTATAGCTAGATCCGATAACATAGCCTAAAGAATGTCTTTACTCTTCTATATTAGTAGAAATGTGGGTCACCATTTTGACTTACATTGGAGCTCTATCATGACAATGCTATTGGTGAGTTAATGTGATGGTTGAATAAGTTAAAAAGTACTTTTTAGTTGATATTTTGATCATGAAAGATATTGGAGGGAGAAATTAAAATCTTTAATACAAGTTTAGAGATGGAAAATTTAAGTCAGTACAATGACGTAAAGCAAATCCATTCTGTGCAATTAAGTAGTAAAAAGGGTAGTAGACTAAGTAGCAGTGTTGCGAAAATCGCGATAATATCGGAAAATCATGATTTTTTGAGTTTGGCGATATTATCGCCCGATTTTTACGCTATTTTTTCACAAAAAATCGCGTTTTTTTGAGAAAAAAATCTTTGGGATTTTTATTTTTATTTGTTCTTCTTCTCCGATTTTTTGATGAGGAGGAGGAGCAACAGGAGGAGGAGGTGACACAACCTACCCAGGCTACCCCTGTCACCAGTAGAGGACGTGGTCTACCTCCTTTAGCTCCTACTTCTTCAGCTTCTAGAGCACAACGGAGTCCACTGCCAACTCCACCGACATCTACATCTAGAGGGGTAGAGGAAATCAATAGTATTAGACTTTAGTTATTTGGTTCATTTCATTGTATATGACATTATGACTCATGATATGAGATACATTATTATATTTTTTGTTGATATTTTGAGGCTGAGTTGGGACTCATGAGTTAGGACTTACTTGATTCACTGTTATCTGTGATGTAGCACTAGAAATGATATTACACATCTTATATATTAGTTATTTTATCATATTCATGTGTCAATGTATTTATTTTATGTTGTAGATGCTTTAGATATTAAAAAAATTGAAAAAAATGAATATTTTTGTATGTTACGGTTTTTTCCTGACTTTTACCGATTTTTTTGTTTGTTTTTTCTCGATTTTTTCCCCTTGTCGATAATATCCCGATAGCAATTATTGCAACATTGCTAAGTAGTGAAATTGTTGCATTGAGTGGCTCTATTGTCCCACAAACAAGGGTGTCTCATACGCAAATATTTGGCATCTGGCTAAGTTGTGACCTTAAATTAGATAATTATTAAGTTGTTTTGAAAAGATAATTATGCTTTAATCTTGGTTGAAGTCATCTCAAGAAAAGCTAATGTATGATTCACAAATCTTTAAGCAATTTCTGTTGCATTGGTAGGCCCAACTTGAATGTATTCTCTCTAGTTTTATTGATGATGGTGTAAGGGCCATCATTGAGTAGCATGATCTCTCTATGTTTCTCCTTGAAGTGTTCTTTTTTAAGATATATCTAGACTTTGCCTTATGTGCTAAATTGATGATTGTGCGGTGGTGATTGCGCCCTACCTTGTGCTTTTTTTTGACTCTTGTGCAAGGCTTCAGAAACTTGCTCATGAATATTTTGACTGTGGTCAATAAACCTTATGGCTTGCCCATGTACAAGAACCTTCTTCATCATTATTGTCTTTAGAATATGATTCCAAATAGTTGGTAAAGATCCAAGGCACACCTTAAAAGGTGACACGTTTATTGTGTTGTGAATTGTGTGATTGTAATTGTGCTACACATATGGGATGTTGACATCCCATGTCTTCAAATGTTTGTTTTTGTAAATTAGTGACAACTGTGGTGCAATTTACTACTTTAGTTTGTCAATATGTGTGAGCATGGAAGGTGGAGTACTCCATAGCTTGGTGTTCATTAATCCACACAATGCTTGCCAAAAGTTGTCAAGAAATCTATTATCGTTGTTATAGATAATCGATGGTGGCAGACCAAAGTATGTCCATACTTGTTCAAAGTACAATTTTGTAGTATGCCGCAGTAAATCATATTCTTATGAGGTATCATGACGACAATTTTGTGGGAGTAATCCATAACTAATATCTGATAGTTGTTCCCCCTACTAGTTGTCAATAAACCTCCAAAGAAATCCATTTATTTTGACTTCCGTGGTCTACTCCAGATTGGAAGTGGAATATATTTGCCCAACTTTTGGCTTGTTTCCATTGATATGTATAGATTTAGAGTGAACAATTTCTTATGAATTTGCTACCATTTGTGCCATCTTCTACTACATGAAATGTCTTTGCAAATTAGTGGTTGCCTTGTCCACTCCAAAATATCTTGAAATTTTAGAATGGCATGCCTTGTACAAAAATTGTAATGTGATCTCCACGAGGTGCATAAATAATGCATAATTTGTACAAAATTTTGTCCTTTAGAAGGTAGTTTTGGATCTCTTCATTTTGTGAGGTCATCTTGTTTTGCAAGGTTGCATAATTTACTTGAAGTCTAGGCATTGTGCATAACCTTTGTTGAAAGTGTAAGTAAATTGCTAAACTGCGAGAACGCTGCCAATCCAACTACTTGGGGTGGTGATAGGAAATATGCAACACTATTTGTGCTTCTTTTTGGCATTTTAATAAGAATATTGAACTATTGCAAATGAGTAATCCATGTCATGTGGCATTAATTCTCAATCTTGCTTTGTGTTTAATTCTTATGGTTAGTGTGAATAATTGTATCTGTTTTAAGCAAATAATGTCAAGAATGCTTTAGTTATTGAACTAGTGTCTACATCTTGTGATCATACACTAGGAATTTAGAACAATTCTGGAAAAAGTATTGGAGTGGTATGCGATGAACTTTGGTGAGCTTCAAGATTCGCCCATTATATATGTCTAGAACCATCCGACTTTATCTTGAAGGCTCTTCAAAGTTCAAGCAAGACACAAATTAAAATAGGCATATTCGATGTTTGATCTCTCTGAATGCTTCATTTTGCATGACTTACCAATTCAAATGAACTTGGTTATGGTTCAAGGTAATAGGATGATGTGCAATTGGGGATTAATGCACGATAAATTTCTTGAGATAGTTGGCCATTCTTGTGAAACTTTGCAGATAATGGATATTCTTTGGTAATAACTAGTTGATAATCATTGAAATTGCCATTAAATTAATGTTTAGTCTATCTTGGTTCACAAAAGATTTAATATGAACAAATTTTGTTTGTCTAAATATACATTTCTTTTGGTTGATTAACAATTTCTCTCCTTGTATGGTGGCAAATACTTGGTTCAAATGATGCAATTGGTATTCTCATATCTTTTTGAAAACATGTATGTTGTCTAGATATATGATCACAAATGAGTTAAAATGCAATGTTAGCACCTTGCTTGTGATCCTCATGAACATTGTAGATTGGGGCCAATAATCCATACACATTCTCTTTATGCCATCTTTCTTTGGGAATACCATTATGGTATATTCATAAGAGCAACGTGTTGGGTCTGATACAACAAAATTTCACACTTTTGATAAAAAGTGTGAAAGTTCATCATAGACCAATACTATCAAAAGTGTGAAAGTTCATCATAGACCAATACTTAATACTAAGTAGTGCTTTTGACATTCTATTTAGGAGCCAATAATCCACACACATTCTCAAAGTGCCATGTTTCTTTCGAAATACCATCGCAGGAGATTCATAAGAGGTGCTATGTTGGGTTTGTTACAACAAAAACTTGCACTTCTTGAGATAAAGTCTGAAAGCTCATCATACACCAATACTTAATAGTGATTTTGACATTCCTTTTAGGAGCCAATTATCCACACACTTTCTCAATGTGCCATCTTTCTTTGGAAATGCCATTATGGTAGATTCATAAGAGGCAATGTGTTAGGTTTGTTACAACAAAATCTTGCATTTCTTAAGACAAAGTTCAAAGGTTCAAGTGCAAAACCCACTGCACCTCAGAGGGGGCCACTATCATTTCACCAACCCTCTTCTTGCTTTTGGCCAGCTCTCTTTCAACTCAAGGGGGGTTCTCCTCGGGATAGTATTGCTAGGGCTTGATAGTTTTGAGATTTGAGTTCAAAGGTTCCTATTGCTCAATCTAAAAGGTTTAGATCAACCACTAGAGGCTGAAATAGTCGAAGCACACAATCTATGGATTATCGAATGATTCGGGAGAGGAAAACCATAACAAAACAATTTTAAGGATTATGAAGAAAAAATGGGTGATGCAAGATAGAATATCAATGCCTTACCTTGTCTATATATATATATATATATATATAGATATATTTGGACATATGGAGTCAGGGAACATACAATCTTGAAAGAGTTTTATGGAGTAGATATATGATTCAATAACAACTAGGGCAAGTAAACCAACTTACCCTAGGGTTTTGAATAAAGGTTCTCAATTTTCACAAAGAATTAAGGGAAGAAGCTAAGGGTTTTGAATAAAGGCTCTCAAGTTTCACAAAGACTCAAGGGAAGGAGCTAACATGCTACTTCCATAAAGACTTGGAGGAAGGCTTAGGTTAACAAGGATTTTGAAGCAAATATCATGCTAACATGCTTAATAGATGATTCATCCTTCCAATAAGACTTGAAACCAAGATAAAAGAAGTTAACCTACTTCATTTACTTTTCATTCATCCAAGATTCACAATAACATCCATGAAAAGAGGGCAAAATCGACATCAACACATTCCCCAAGGATGTTTTTGAACTCATCCATCGATAGTCAAATTCTGAGAGAAAAGTTGTGGAAATTTCAAACCTCCCAAGGGGTTTCTCGCCCAATTCCAACCATGAAAAAAAATGAGAAAAAACGCACCTCTAGTTATAGAGGGGGTGCTCAACTTCCTTTACATTAAAATAATATTTTTCTAGGCTAAAATCCCCTAATCTAGCTTGAGGGTAAAAGGCCATCTTCAACAAATAACCTAAATTACATAAACTTAGGGGTATTGGGGCAAAAGCCCTTGAACAATGATATATTTCCCAAAGAAGGGGAAAATCAAGGGGCTTTGGCGCAACATGTAGCCTCAAAAGGCCCTTCAATCATGTATCCTCTTCAAGCAACCTCAAAACTTGCACCTTCTCCATATGAAATTCAGTGAGGTTGGAACCACTCTCAAACATCCTAAAACAATTAATGATGTTAAAAATTTAGGAGGAAAATGAAAGATAAGGTGACATTCTTCTTTATCTTTCATTTGCATCTTTTTATTTTAAGAACCTAATAGTACCATTGATTACATAGCATTAGTAGGACCCTAGGGTTGTCACTCATAAATTATTATTATTTTTGCTATTTTTTAAATTTGTATTTTAAGGGTCCTTTTTCGTATGTATAGAATTCTCTATTTTTGTACATAATCAATCGATTAGGTGAAAAAGGGTCGGTTCAGTACCAAACTAGCCTTTTTCAAGTTTGTGCCACCAGTCGAACCAATTTAGGTGTCCAAATGGTCGGATCGGTTGGTTCCATTTTTTTGGTTCAGTTTCGATAACACTACCTCCAAAAGCTCTCTAAAGGGTTGGATTCCTTCACACAATTTGGATATATGAACCCTTAAAGTGGCATTCTCAAAATGTAACTCAAAACCATCAAATGTGGCTTCCAACTGTAGACATGCCCTTAAATCATGGCCCAAAGCTCCTTCAATGACCTGCTTCAAAGACAAACAAGTTTGAAGTCTTCTCTTAGGGCAAATATGGGCTCCTAAGCATAGATCCTGCTTGAGAAAATTTTCACAATGAGAATCCCTTTCCAAATTGAATGATAAGTTCAATTATAGGTTGGCCTTCCCATCGGCATACACTCAGAATTAACTTAGACAATAAACGTAGGCTGACTCCAATGTCCATGTTAATCATAATGTTTGGCCTCCTTCACACAATGTGGACATATGAACCCTTAAAGTGGCATTCTCAATATGTAACTCAAAACCATCAAATGTGGGCTTCCAACTGTAGACATGCCCTTAAATCATGGCCCAAAGCTCCTTCAATGCACCTGCTTCAAAGACAAACAAGTTTGAAGTTTTCTCCTAGGGTGAATATGGGCTCCTAAGCATATACCCTACTTGAGAAGAACCTTCACAATGAGATAATCCCTTTCCAAATTGAATGATAAGTTCAATTATAGTTTGGCCTTCCCATCTGCATACACTAAGAATTGACTTAGACAATAAACGTAGGCCAACTCCAGGGTCCATATTAATCATAATTTTAACCACATGAGCTCAATTCAAAATTACATTAATTTCAAAGCGCATGGATAGGTTAATTGAATACTATGTCTTCGATTAGGTCAACCCACTTAGATCTCAATGTGAGCGCTTGTCATATATTTATATATCTATATGGGTCTATGACATGTTAATTTTCTCCAAGGGAGTGTGCTCAAGGTCTAAAAGAAGGCTTTTACAAGCAATAAAACTTTCATCAGAAGTGCCCTTATTTTTGGTGTTGAGTTGATGAAGAGGTTGTTGTATTTAGTAGTTGCATTTAATTTGTGATGTTGAGGCCTCAATGCCCTTATACTTCTTGTAGAGTGTCACTCTATTCTTTTTTTTGTCGTAAAACTAGTGAAGGAAACTATTTTGAGGCTTGGATATGTGTCTAGGCTTTAATGGTTGGAAAGAGTGTTGGATCTTTATTTGTTGTTATCGAGTAAGCTTGGACACCCTTCACAAGTCTATATTGGTTTAGGGATCATTGGTAGTTTGCATCATGATCCTCCTTGTATGGGTTGTCGAAAATCACTTCATAGTCCACACACATCCAAAATGTCAAACTCTACTTTGTTGATTTCCTTGGTTAAGATGGTGAACTTGACTTTGCATCTATGCTTGATTTGTAAATCTCGTACTTTCTAAGCTAACCCAAGGAGTAGGGTTCAAGTTGTGTCATTATAAGTAGATTGTGCTTCCTCACTATTCTGTTTGAGATGAGTTCTCACGTGCTAGTATTATCAAAGGCTATGGTCACAAGCTTCTTCTTGATTTGGTTCTTAATGGAGAAAAAGTTTTGATTCTTTGTGCGACTAAGTTATAGGACTATCATTAAGGAAATGCCTTTTATCTTAGAGTTGAACACTACAATTTCTCTCTCCTTGTAAGTTTTAAACCTTCACAATAAAGCAATGCATACATAGATTTTTTATAAATCGAAAAGTAAACAATAACAATTACACACAATGCTTAGAGATTTACCTTGGAAACCCTTAACTAGGAAAACCAACAAATTTTTAGAGCCACACCTCTAACTCTCATTGTATTTTCTTCATCATTTACAATACGATATGCAATATCTCGCAACATCCAAAACCTTAATCGATTAACTTGGATTAGATTCCTTTACTAGAATTACATTACAGTGGGTCGAAAAGCACAAAAAATATGACAAATATGGATCAAAACAACCCAATAATTACACAATACTTAGAGATTTACCTTGGAAACCTTAATTAAGTAGGAAAACCAACAAATATTTAGAGTTATGCCTCTAACTCATTGTATTTTTTTTTTTATCATTTACAATACAATGTATAAGATCCTTTGGCATCCAAAACCCTAATTTGCTAACCCAAATTAGATTCCTTAACTAGAATTACATTGGAATAGGTTGAAAAACACCAAAAAATAGGCAAAAATGAGCAATTTCTTTTTGTTTTTTCTTCTTTCTGATTTTATTTTATTTTATTTCCCTTGGGGGCTACGCCCTCAAACCCTTGAGTAAGGAGGCCCAATGATCCCCCTTTCTAACCTCCCTTGCTCCTTGTGCAATGTACTGGTACATGGGGCCAATCGTACAAAGAATATAACAGATGCCCAACACTTCCTATGTTATTGTGGTAGATTCAATGTTGTAGGAGCTCCCTCCAAGAGGTTGCTCTTCCCCACAACTCCTCTTTTGGAACCTTGCAAAGCAAGAGCATCTAGGGAGCGCCCCTAGGAGCACACTAAAAAAATAGGAGTGCATTTCGGGGTTCCCTAGGATGCTCCTTGCCAGTATGGGGAGTGTTGTGCTCTTGGAGTAGGGAACATGCTCCCTAGGCACTCTGTGGATGCTCCCCAACACATTGAACCATGATTGTGATTTTTGAGTAGGTTTAACAAAAAATGTTGGCAATTAATGGTAATGCTAAATTTTCAAGGTAAAATCATAGAAAGGAAAAATAAAGGAAATGCCAACTTAACATTATCATTAATTGTTTTACGATGTTTGTGAGTGGTTCCAACCTCATCAAATTTCATATGGGGAAAGTAGAAGTTCATATCCCATTCAAAATTCGGTAGACAATTTTCATGATTTTAGGATTTTTGGGATTGCAACATTTTCATTGGGTTCTGTCACATATGAGGGCATATGATTGGCATTTAATCAAGAGCACCAAGCCATTTATGTACCTCGATGTTGGTGGTGTTGATTGTTGAACTTCTTTGTCATGGCCTTAGCGAAAATGTACCATTCACTCCAACCGAAATTATTGATTAGGCATGTTAAGTTTTTTTAACCATATTCTAAGGCTTGGATTAGGCATTTTTTTCAAAATTGGGTGGTGTTGATTGATGTTCCTAGAGGATTGAGGTAGAGGTCAAGGGTAGAGAAGAGGAAAAGTATAAAGGATGATTTTGATGATGAGGATGGCATTTCTAGACTTAATAACAATGTAGTATTCGTCTACAAGTAGCACTGATATGTATGTTTTCATATCTAGTGCAACTAATTTGGTATTTTGTATGTCCTTTTTGAGATGCTTTGTGAGGTTTTTTGGGAAATGGTGGTGTCGCTCTTGTACCGTCAACATTGGGTACATTTCTGATGCTTTTACCAATTTAGTACCCAACGATTGTCTTTCACTTGCTTTCTATGCTTCTAGTACTTATAGAATGGGGCATTCTTCTCATTGTTCTACTTTGTCCTCCTTTTGGTGATTTGGAGTCACTCTTTTTGATGCGGTTTTGTTGAGTGGATTCTTTGTCATGCCATCTTTTGCAAGAGTCATCTTGCTTTGGTCAAAATGAGTGGTTAATTAGGCGTCCTGCAATTATTCTTTGTTTTTTTTTACTTGGCTTTATGATATATGTCATCTAGAGGGCAGATATCGTACATATTGACCTCGTCTTCAATTGGTGTGATGTGTTGAAAAATACAAAGCGACAACTATTAATTCCAATTTTCCTTACCTTAAATACTTGTTTATGAACTTTATTATTCTTCTTGTGTTTCTTTATTAGATCTTAATGAAACAAATATCAGGAGCAACAATAATAAAGACAATGGACACAAAAGGTAGGCTTCAAGCTAGGACAAAACCCCTCCAAGGGGAAACCCATAAACCCTTCTCTTCTTATAGAATTTGCTTTAAATGAGACAACAAAGACCCAAATGCTAAACCAAGTCCTCCTCTAAGTACTAAGTCAACCCTTCCAATCTCACAACTCAACCATGCATCAAAGAACTTCCAATGGCAACTTCAACCACAACTTCGACCATAACTTCAACCCTGCAATTTCTACTTGCAACTTTGGCTATTAACTTCGCCCTGCAACTTCGGCCCTGCAGCGGCTACAGAAAGACTAATTCAGCTTCTTCAAGAGATCCTCTAGAGCAAGACAACTCCTCCCAGGTCAACGAGGTCACGACAAAGTATTCTCTCCTCCAACAACAAGATCCCTCACTTTGCTCTCATGCAATTTGGATTTGCAGTTTCGACCTTCTTTGTAGTTGCAGTGACCCTAGACTTTCGCATGTGTGGAAGAGATTAGCCCAAAAACAAGATTTTCTTTCTTCTTCTTTCCTCCTAGAACTTCACTCTGCTTTTCTTTTGCTTCCTAGAGATATATCAAACTTTTTTTTTTGAGATCGAACTTGATGATGAGTGAGTGCTAAATGAGGTCGAATTGCTCCTTTATATAGCCTTTCCAAGGGTTCGAATTCCCTCCTTTAGTCCGACTTGAAAATTCCAGGGCCGACTTGTACTTTGCAGGTTTCGAGGACTTTCTAAACTAAAAATAAATTCTGTTACAAGATATGTTTTGCTTGGAAGGGTCTTATTAACATGATGTTGACTCTCTTGACTCGTGACAATAAATACTATGACGTAGAAAACCCTAGAAGCATGACTAACATGCTTTTACCTAGAAGACAATCAATAAAGAACATGAAACCCATGCTTTATAATACTAACTTCTTCTTTTCTTCTTTTGTTTGTTACATAAGATACATATTGAAATGAGTACAACAACAATTATGAAGACTGAAACTAGTTACATTTCCAACATGATGAGCACATCAATGAGCTTTGTTATCGATTTTGTTGATCCCCTGAGGCGAATAAAATAATAGTTGAGCTCCTGGATATAAGCATTTATTGTCTGAATGGACCAGTGTTATTGGAACCAAACCAAAATCGGTGGAACCAGCCGGTTCGACTGATTTGACCCCCAAACCAGTCTCATTCGAGGGTTGGAATCAGAAATGGCCAGTTCGGTACTGAATCGACCTTTTTCACTGAGCTGACCGATTTTGCACTGAACCGACCAGCTTCAAACAATGTGACCAAAGATGTTCCAAACAAAATTGTTTTTTATTTAAAAAAAAGGGGTTTTTGAATGTGAGCCTAATATTCAAGCCTATGGCTCTACTATTGCTATTCAATTCATGGTAATGTTAAATTTTTAAGGTAATTACTTAAATTTTTAACATTAGAAGAGAATTGGTTAATGATTAGGCGATGTTTGAGAGTGGTTCCGACCCTCATTGGATTTCATATGGAGAAAGTAAAATTTTAGATCTCACTCAAAATCCACCAAACTTAACAGTTTTTCAGGATTGGAGGGATTGCAACGTTTCCATTGGATTTTTTCATGTATAAGGGTATGGAACTAGTATTTAGTCAAGAGCACCAAGCCTTCTATGTACCTTGATGTTAGTGGCATTGGGTATCGAACTCCTCTACTAAAAATGTACCCATCACTCAAACACCATCTTGACAACATGCTATGTTTTTTCTTTCATATTTTAATGCTTAGAGGGTGATATTGATGACGAAGATCCCAATGTAGGCAATGATTTGATTATGTGTGGGTATTTGTTGTTGCATTATTATTTTTGGATGCTAGAGGCCATCAAGAAGCCTGTTTGTTGATGTATTTTCGGTTCAGAGATGGATTGCACTCAGCGCTATTTTGGTTATGTTGCACCCTTACATGTTATATAAATGAGAACTTTTGCTTATTTGTGTATAAATGGTTTGGATTCACATGGATGCTTATGCATGTTTATGTTTTTTCTTTAAATTGTGAATAATTTGTGTTTTTGGTTGACCATTTTTTTGGTCCGTTTTTTTACTGTTCTGATTGGTTCCCAGTTCAGAGGGTTTTCCTGTTTGATCACTGGTTTGGTTCCGATAACATTGGAATGGACTTTTGCTGCAGGTATTGCCACTATGGTTGTTGTTGTTCCTTCCAATATTTTATGGGATAAAATCTGCTTTTAACAAAATTTTGAAATCATTCCTCAGCCGCACTTACATAAATTCTCCTCCCATATCAAATCCTCTCGAGTCTCCATGCATGCATAGCTTTGTGAAGGCAACATTGTTTTTATCTGTGATTTGCTGCACTTCATAAAAGGAATCTAGCTGCCTCCGAGACATCAGCTTGCAGGGCATCCATTTGACTGTTATAGGGCATAATTTCTACATCACTGTCCGCGTTGAGAGATGAACCCATATTCATTGATGAACTTTCCCCTCCACCTCTGAATTTCAGGTTTGGATTGCTTCTAGAGGTCTTATTTTGGATAGCCATCTGCAGTACTACTGTGACAGAGGCTGTTAAAAAAACTAGCAGTTGAGTGATGTTGACCATTTGTCCATCCATGTTTCCAACTTTGGGAGTAATATTGACAATTCATTCTTTGGGCAGTTGAATGCTACTCTGAATATCATCCTTTGTTTCTTTCTTTTTTGGAGCGCGAGTCTTAAACATGTAGTGTACAATTCCGGTAGCTGTGCAAACGCATAATCTGATACCAATTTGATCCAAATGGAGTTGCACTAACAAATTTAGTGTAACCACAATGACAAGCTGCCATACATATGGTGCGGCAAGTAATAAGCAATCTATGTCAGAAACGAATTCAAACATCAAATACACTATAGCACGATTATGATTTGGGCAGCAAACTCAACTCCAAAGTTTTGTAAACTGATGAAATTGGACATTGAGATATGAAAAAATGATGTCTAGCATCAACAAAGAATAAACCAGCTATTAAACTGTTAATGATCTGAAGATGGGGCGTAAGTAATCTATGAAAGAAATATGAAACACTTCATTTCCATGTTTTTTAAACTACAATATTGTACAAAATTTTCAAAGAGGGAGAGACAAAGAGGATGCTGTTATCATAATTGTCAGGCTTCCACTTGTGACTATCTGCTGAGCTTTCCATCCATGCCAGCACTGCAATACAACATAATATTATCACAGATGAACTTTGAAGCCTGACCAGGCTGTAGCACCATAACGACACAACTAGACTATTAGCATGCCCATGACACCACAAATTTGCCGCTCTAATCCATTCCAAAGTTTTCCAATGCAATGTGCATCTGTTGCTGATGAGTCTCTGCAATTCTGCATCTCTGATAAAGCAATACAATCTGCTTGCTCGTACTTCGACAAATTTGGACAAATTCTTTGGTGAACTTCTCATTAGTGGAGCTCCTCCAGTGATAGGACGGGAAATCTCTGACTCATTCTAGGATCAACCTTGCAGTTAAGGTAGTGCATGCCATATCTTCTCATTGCTAGTGACTAACATACCCATGCATCTGTAGTAAAAGGGCATCTAATGCAACAATGTTATGGCTATATCACTTTTGTTACTCTGAATGAACTTGCATTTTGATAGCAAGTACTATGGTTAGAGATTTTATCATTTTTCAGTTTTGTTGAAATTAGTAACCTTCCTAATTTTTCACTCTCAATATGGTGTATTTTCTGCCATGCATTTGTTGCCTTGTTTTTTCAGGTAGGAACTGCATGAAATTGTCCAAAAGGTGTTCCTCTCAATTATATTGAGCTTCCTCATTTTCTTAAATAAAGACTGTATGCAAGGAAAATAGGGAGACTGAGTAATGATGCAAAGAAAAATGCATTAAGTCTAAAGCTATAAAAAGTGGGTAATTGGATCGTTATATATGTATCTGATGTTTGTGTGTTATGTTACAGAGCAGTTGTGCTATATGCCTTGAGGCAATAAAGCCAGGTCAAGGGCATGCTTTATTCACAGCAGAGTGTTCTCACACTTTTCATTTTCCTTGCATTGCGTCTAACGTGAGGCATGGGAATCTTGTATGCCCTGTTTGCCGTGCTAAATGGAATGAAGTTCCCTTGCTTGGTCCTCCAGCACCGCAAGTGTCGCCCATTAAGCCACGGAGATTAAATTCTTCAAATTGGTCACAGGAAACTGGCTGGACGACAGAATTACCCCGTTTGCAGACTCGCCACCCTCGCCATGAAGTTGTACCACATTCCTCTACTCGAGAACCAAGCATGTTTGATGATGATGAGCCCTTAGTACTGCCTCAAGCAAATTCTAATGAAACTAGACAAAATAAATCACATGGACTCGATAATAATTCATTCAATGTATATGAAGGAAACAGTGGTGGTGGAAATTCTAATGGTATAAGTAAGCATAAAGAAAATGGAAGTCTGCAATCTCTATCAGAAGCTAACGGATCTGTAGGAAGGAAAGATGATTCTAAAGTACTGTATTTAGAATTATTTCCTGAGGTAGCTGCGATTCCTCAATCAGAGCTTCGTGACAAATTTACTGTGCTGGTTCATCTCAAAGCCCCATCTTCTAATGCCTTCCAACAACATAATGAGCAATTCGATGGTGTTCAGAACACCATTGCTCGAGAAGAAGAGTTAGGCGCTCAAAACTTTACTTATTCAGAGAGCATAATAAGGAGCCCAGTCTGGGTACCTCATTCAATCAATGACAGAGCACCCATAGATCTTGTGACTGTTCTTGATGTGAGTGGGAGTATGGAAGGTACCAAATTAGCATTATTAAAGCGTGCAATGGGCTTTGTGATTAGGAATCTTAGCCCCACAGATCGTCTTTCAGTCGTCGCGTTCTCTTCCACTGCAAGACGATTGTTTCCACTTCGCTGCATGGTTGAGGAAGGCCGTCAGCAAGCATTGCAAGCAGTGGATTTACTTGTATCGAGTGGTGGAACCAACATTAGTGAGGGTTTGAGAAAGGGTGCCAAAGTGCTGGAAGATCGACGTATGCGCAACCCAGTTTCTAGCATCATGTTACTGTCTGATGGACAGGACACTTACAACCTTACAAATCGATGGGCAGCAATAAGCATGAACTCCAGAACAGCTTTCGATTACCATTGCATGTTGCCAGGTTCAATAAGGCATGCCTCACAGAATGGGCTTGCTCAGATCCCTGTACATACATTTGGATTTGGGTCAGATCATGATTCTGCAACTATGCATTCCATAGCTGAGGCATCTGGGGGCACTTTTTCTTTCATAGAGACAGAGAATGTCATTCAAGATGCTTTTGCACAGTGTATTGGTGGGTTACTTAGTGTGATAATTCAAGATGTACAAGTGGAGATCACCTCTGCAAATTTGGATGTACGACTGATTGCTATTCAAGCAGGTAGCTACGCAAGCAACATTATAGATGGAGGTCAACAAGGATCTGTAAAGATAGGAGACTTGTATGCAGAAGAGGAGAGGGATATCCTGGTTGAAGTAAAGTTGCCAGCAGTTTCAAGCTCTGTTAATACTAGCAGCTGTGATGACATGAAGGTGGTGAATGTGACTTGCACCTATAGAGATCCTGTTTCACAACAAGCAAATCAAACCATGGTAAGTGAGCTTTACATTAAACGTCCAGAAGCAACTAGTATTCAGCAACAGACTGTCTGTCTTGAGGTTGACCGGCAAAGAAACCGTCTCTGCACTGCAAATTCCATTGCCGAGGCCAGAGCATTTGCAGATAGGGGTGATTTATCAAGAGCACAATTAATTTTAGGCACAAGGAGAGCCGCTGTTCAAGGATCTCCTGCATCTCAGGCAGGAGACCAACTTTGCAGAGTGCTTGAGTCTGAGTTGACAGAGATGCAAGAGAGAATGGCAAATATGCAGTTATATGAGAACTCAGGGCGTGCATATGTTCTGTCGGCACATAGTTCTCACTCTCAACAGAGAGCTACCACACGGGGATACTCTGATGATAGCACAGGTTGTGACTACAAGACGTCCAAAATGGTAGACATGCTGTTGCGTTCACAGACAATGTGCCCTAGACCTCAACCTACTGTGTCAAGGACGTTGCTCCCTTCAAGATCTTTCCCATTACCAGAAGCAAGGTCCTCTCGATAAGAAAATATCATCATCAATCATAACTTCCTGAATGGAAGGAATCGTGTGAGAGCTCAGAATTCTCAGGGCCGTAAAAGTGAAGCCAGTTATACTGCTGTTGCTAAGTCAGTTCTAGCACTGATGGATATGTATTTGTGAATTGCTGGTTCTTTCTTTCTACCTGAGCAAAACCAGCCTGTATAGAATCTAGATCATATTTGTTGTTTGAGATGACATCTAATCAGGAGGAAATATGTGCAGATATTTTTTTAGATTTTTTTGATGAAGCAAATCATTTATAGATTTGGTTCTTTGGTTTGCCATTTTAGTAGTATGATACTTGTGGGTCCTAATACTATCAGCTTTTGTATTCTCTGGATTTGTGAATAGAATTTGTATCCTGTTCGATGAAAGGTGACAGGTTTTTAAGGTTGTTGCAACTCAATTGAATACTTTAAATGAAGTCCAAAAGCTAGCACTGGCTTCATATAATGCTCTCAAATACTAACAAAATTCCTGCTAGATTGAAATCTGATTTTATGACAAGGTAACACCTATCGGATGAATCTTTCTTTCCTCAGGTCTACTATATCAAAGAATTATTTGTCTCCACCCTGATTTTATATTCAGTTTCATTTGCAATCACATTTCAATTGGGTGATTTGCAATGTTACATCTTTCTTTTTTTTCAGCAGGAAAAAACCGTCTGTTTTGAATTATATTAAAACAGTACATATATATGATGATCTGAACATCATCATAGTTCTGATAGTATATATTCATCATCTAGCTGGTCAGGAAATTGAATATATACTGCATACATCAGCTTCTGCCATTTTCTAAATCAGGAAACAAAATATATACTCCTTACAACTGCATCTGCCATAGCCTAGATATTTCTCAGATTCTCAGTATGAAAACGAGAGAACAATAATACACATTTTCTAGAACATGTTCGATATACAGCAATCTATATAGTGATCTATCACGTCTTTTTTTATACAAGACCATGTACAAAACATTTACAAAAAAGTAATACAAAAAATTGTTTCAAAGTACTTATCTGTGCTGATGTATTGCTCTGCCGACAAGGACTATAATGTTCTATCCTGGCATGTCAATGCTACCTGCTTCTGTCATTGTTGTCCCCATTTTTATTTGGATATGCATACCTTCTTTTGTGGCCATTAGTCCCTTTTTTGACATTTCATCTACATTCTTGTTGTAAGCTCTGCTGATGTGCTGTATGGAAGATTGCTGAAGAGTGCTCCATAGGCTTTGAATGCGGTTCAGCCAGTCTTGTAGGGAGTTTTGTTGGATATTATTCTTCCCCAAAATGTGATCAACCATACACCTGGAATCTCCATAGATTTGTATTTGTGGGATATCCAAAAATTTGGTAATCCATAGTAGTCCCCATAAGGCAATTGCTTTGGCTTTCATACTTGTACCCTCTCCCACATTCCAGTGTATCCAGTATTCCTGATCTTCCGTCACCTTTAGCCAAATTCCACATCCACATCTCCCTCCTTGTGATGCCCCATCAAAAACCCAGCCGGGTAGTTGATATCCTGTACAATCCCCTTATCTTCATCCTCTTTTTGCTTAGTGCCAGCGCTCTGATCCGATTTGGTCCACTGTTCTATGTACTCACAAATCAAGTCTTCTCTCCATCCACTAGTTCCAAAGATCAGTTGATTGCAGCCTTTCCAGATCTCCCAGAGGGACAGCCAGTGTGAGCAATCAGCAACTTTTGCATTGTGTACTCCACCATTTTAAACATTCATCAATTGAATTAAAATGAATGTGTGGTATCTTCTTTTTGGTAGTGAAGTACTTCCAGATGCTAATAGAGCTTGGACAGTGTAAGAATAAATGACAATTATCCTCTCCTTTTCTACACAGGTAGCATATCCCAGGTCCGTGTTGTTTCCTCTTTTGCAAATTTTCCCATGTAAGATTCTTATTTTGCCATGTTAACCATAGGAAAATGATAATCTTAATGGGAATATTTGTTTGCCAAAACTTATAGAACCAGCACCAGTCCGTAATCTGTAGCTTGTTCATACACAGTTTGAAATACCAGTCCGCCTCTTCAATCTCTCTGGATTTCTTCTTTTTTCCCGCCCAGGAAATACGATCCCTTTCGCTGTCATAACATATGCCTGCATCTTTTATAGATTTCACAAGCTGGCTCCAATCCAGTTTGTACTGTCCTGTGAGGTTCAGATGGATGGGGTCCAACCAGATTGGTATATTGCCACTCCATTCACTGATCATCTGATTCAAAACAAATATGCCCTTTCTATTCAGGTGATTTATTAATTCTGCTGTACCAAGTGGGTCCTCACCGGATCCAAGAATACTGTCTTTGCCCAAAATAATTCTATTTTCCCAATTGATCCCTGTCTCATCCAACAGGTAAAGTCCTTATTCTTCATGTACTTGAACCGAATCAATTTACCCCATATGCCATTACTGTTGATTCCCCGACAGTGATTTTAGAAGCAGTGCCCATACAAAGATTTTAAGATTTAGTATACCGAAATGAACTTTAGTTTATATGTTACACATACATGCTGCCAGCTTTTTCAGAGATTTGGTGCTTCAGTCAGTTTGTAGAGCAGAAATTAGACAATTAAACCTACAATGCTGCTGGAATAGATAAAAAAATCTGAACTATTATCTACACTCAATAAATAGGTGCACTAAGAGGTTCAGTAAAAAAAATTTGATACCTTGATATGACACTAGTTTCTACAGGATCACTTTAGACTAGTCTTCTTTTAGTTGAGAAATTTATAAATATTACTAGGAGGCATCCCTTTAGTTTTTTAGTTTTGGACTGTAGAAAGATATTTCCGGGCCTGCTGTGGGTGGATATGTCTCATGCATTCCATGTCCACACTGTACATTCTTGCTTATTATTTAATGGCTCTACATCGAATTTGTTTTTCTCTGAGATGATGGCTTAGAATCATTTTGCATGGTTAAACTTCTGCCTTTTTATCTTCGCCTACAACCTTGCCCATGCTACATGAAAATATGCTTGCTCACATTCAAGAGTACATGTCATGGTTCTTGAAATGGAAGCAAATTTAGACCTTGCAGTCTGTGAGAGGTTAAGGTAGTGTGACCCATTGAAGGAACATGGGGCAGAATCTCTTACATCTGTATATGGTAATGGAGACAATTATAGTGGATAGAGTATATCTGTTATCATCTATAGGGCAGAACCGTTCTGTTGATGGCACAACAACAGAAGAAATGACCATTGTTCACAGGTCCTGGCATAATTATAGAATTTCTGTTGTAATATTGAGGGCTAGACTCTTTCAGGTCCTGCTATTAGTTTTTGTTTGGTGGACTTGTCACATCTGTATATGATGATGGAGATAATGATATTGGATATAGTATATCTGTTATCATGTATAGGGCAGAACTGTTCTTTTGATGACACAATAGAAGAAATGACCATTGTTCACAGGTCTTGACATAATTGTAGAATTTCTGTTGTAATATCAAGGGCTAGATATGCTTTTTTCTGTCTCTCAAGTCCTGCTATTAGTTTTTGTTTGGTGGACTCGTCCTCTTGATGTGTTGGTCAGTTAAACTTGTTTGGCTATACAGTTACATAGAGAGGGCTGTCTATAATAAACCTGTCTTTTATGCCTCGATATGGTTAATACCTAATTTTATTGGCAGTGGACTGTACAGTCTAGACCCTTGCTGGTCCTTGTTTTTGTTTTTGTTATTATAGTGTATGGCATCTACTCGCATAGATTTTTCGTTATTTGTACATTTTCAACATATAAAACAACATGAAAGAATTTTGAAATCTTTGCTTCTTGTCAATAACGTTAAGAATTCAAACAGGCCAACTTTGTTCATAACATTTCTGTTCACCAAATGTTATGTTTTCTGTCTTTTTCCTTAAATTACTGTTAAATTAAGTAGGGGTTGGTGTAAGAACATCCAAAAAAGAATTAGTTTGAGATGAAAGAAAAACTTTACATCTCAACCTGCAGTTGAAGATTACACTCTGAAAACATGGGGCGGAAGAACCTCAGTAAGATGATTTCACAGTACAAATGCCACTGCCAAGAGTCATCAGATGTCGTATGGGAAATTGCTATTAAATTGATACTAGTGAAGAACATATATGTAAGAAATGCAATGTTATCCAAATAGTAAAAGGCAATGCTGTTGATGCATGATCAAACTATGGTTAATGGGACTTGTAATTACAAACATGCTACATTGGACTGAAAGAGTGCTTTTGGTAGTTTTCCAATGATGAGTAAAATAGATGTGGCATTTGAAGATTTAATACGCATTTTGCCAAAGCAATGGCAGCACTAAGAGAACTGAAAATTTTCTATTCGTTTTGCCTTCATGTCTGAAGAACTTTTGTTGAGGCCTGGTTAGCTACATTCAAAATCATACCAAAGGCTTTGGATGGTTATATTGTCTTGGTGTATTTTGAAGCCACTGAACCAATAGAGTCCATTTGGTATGTTCTTCCAATTATAATTAATATCCGTATGGCATTTGAGCATTCAGTCATTTTGCCAAAGCAATATCAGCACTGATGCTGCTGAAAAATCTCCGTTTTACCTTTAATGTATAAAAAACTTCTGTTGAGGACTGGTTTGGTCAAAATCATACAAATGGCTTTGGATGATTGCATTGCTAGGGAATGTTTTAATGCCCACCACCTATGAATAGCTTTAATTTCTAAAAGAATCTACGGGTAGTATTCTTCAGGCAAATTGGTTTACAGAGCTAGAGGTCAAGTGGATAGTTGATGGACTTTGAGATAGCTGCACTCAAATTCTCTTGCTGTATATAGACTAACATGAGCAGCTAAAGAGTATTTCATGCTTAAAATTTGTTAATCTAAGAGCCCAAGCACCAGGTTCATTTGAAAATGTAACTGATCAGGTTTGGAACATTCTGATTGAGACAAATGACAATGATGGGGTGGATACTGTGATCAGCTTGTTTTCGTACACTAAAGGGCATTAGAATTAGCGCTCCAGTATGGTAGTTGCTTAGGTAAGTCTATAGAACTACAATTTGGTAATGCCTTGTGGTAATTATATTACAATCTGCTTTGTAACTCTAGTTAATGGAGAATTTTCAGTGATGAAAAAAGGAAAAAAAAGGGAAAAACTTTGTTCGGTACTTATTTTGACAATTTCAATATAAGCAAATGATCAATTTTAAGGTTGCTGTAATTTCATCAAAGGTTTATTGTTTTTAAAATAAAATATTTGTTTGTTCTTGCTCTTTACAGTAGTTATGACTGTTAAATCTGATATCATGCATCAAACTACCTGATTGAAAGGACATACTACAAAATGCGTACTTGACATTTTGGATTGGCAAAATCCTTATATGGGAAAGGTGGTAGTCCTCAAGCAGGGAGAAATGGCATAAATCTTTAGTACAGTTGTGGGAAGTTTACGAGTCCAAGAATTAAAGGTCTGGGACCACTGAGAACAGTAATGAATCACATACAAGAGCTCAGTTGGTTTGGATTCAAGGGAGTTTATGGCCATGCTGATTGAGTTGTTGCTAATGCATATAGACAATTGACTCCTCTTTATGATTATTTTCTAAATTAAAATGAAGAATCTAAAGATGCAAGAATTAAAGGTCTGGGATCTCAGAGAACAGTAACGAATCATACTGGAGCTTAGCTAGTGTGGATTCAAGGGCGTTTCAGGCCATGCTGATTGAGTTGTTGCTAATGCATAGACAATTAACTCACCTCGTTATTGAATTTGCCAGCTGATCAGTGAGTTGCTCTAAGATTTCACAGATAGAAGTCTTGGTAGATTGGATCACCATTCTCCATAATAAAACCTACCGTAGTATGGATTTTGAGTATAAGGTGAAGTGATAGTGATTCTGTGGAGTGCAATTGATTACTTTGCAAATTTAATCTTGTCTGTTTTTTGGGTACCTCAAGATAATCACCGTATTGCTTTTCGTACTTCAATTACATTTTTATTTATTTATTAAAATTGCATCGTAGATTTCGAGAAAAATCCCCTTGCATGTACATTAAAATTTACATATGTAGACACCATAGTGAAGCCACACCAAATTCCCCTTGCTGCATAAGCAAAGAAGGCTAGCATAACATTGGGATCACCAAATTTGATCTGAAGAAAGATACTTTATCCTAATTAAACGATATACTTGCTACTTGAAATATTGCACGAGAAGGACGATACCATAGGAATGATACGATAGTTAATCAAATCACATCTCACATCTTCCTGTCAGCATGTCAAATCACTAGTTGATTTTAAAAATAATCCCTTTCCAAAGAAGCAGGGCAACAAATAAGCCTATATTCTATGGTAATGTGAATCCAATATGATGATGGTCCTTAATTGTGAAATTGTTATGAAGGACTAACCACACAAGGTCTTGAGCCTTAACAAGGACTCGAGTCTTAAATGAAGTGTGTGACCCTTAATTATCAAGACTATCGATCTATCATAGATTGTGATAATGGATATCCCGTTTTTGATTGAGATGATACTTTATTGATCACTTTGGCTTAATCTTATCACAAATATACTGTCTGATACTTCATAAATGGTTTTCCTTAGGGCCATTTCCAGCCCTTCCAAATGGGTCCACACTAATCCAAATAGGTCCAAACAGGTTCACACTAATCCAAATTTACTCTGAATGACCGATCAACTGGAATTATTATGAAATTCTAACAGTACACAACTTGAAGTTTTTAAGAGCAATAATCAACTGGAATTATTATGAAATTCTAACAATTCACAACTGGAAGTTTTTAAGAGCAATGCAGATTTCTCAAAGATAATTACTACCCTTTGCCCTTGTCCCACAACCCCATTTATGAAGGCCTGTATTCAGTAATTGCCTCCCATAACCCCATTTATGATGGGCCTTTTCAGTAATTGCTTCCCAACAAATGTGGGAAGAAACCTCCACTGTCCTTTTCTGTCAAAAAGGTTCAAATTGAATGTGCAACCATATTCTATCCGTCGATAATTCAACTAGCACCAGTGCATCAGTTTGGAAACCAATTGCCATGCTTACCATATCCTTTTAAGAGAATATGAACCTTAAATTGAAAAAGCTTCATATGTATCAATTATATCACATTTCAAAAGGACTAGTTATACCAGTGACCAGGGTAACATATGACTCACCATGGTGAATGAAAATTCACTAGGCTGCATACCAATCATGGACATAGGGATCCATTTAAAAGTTGGTGCAGTGCCATGTGTATGTGAATGTGTCTTTGTTGAAACTGTCTACATATTAATATATCAATGATAGCCCCTAATCTCGCTTTGCATATCACAAATATATTGTGGAGTAGTTCAAAGGGTAAGACACGAATAGTAAGAAAACATAATTTGCAGTGAGGCTTATGTTAGTAAGGGGATCCAATGTAAATGGGGAATGTCTTAAAGTGATGCATTATTGAAGCTCACGTTCAATATTGTTCAAAATCTAATCCGAAAGGATTCTAATAACCAAAAATGATAGCTAGGTGGTGTTACCCACCAAAATGGTTAAAGCCATGGAAGGAAACTTTCTCCTATTTTGGATAGCCAACTAACGAATCAATGCGACACATTTGCTCATTGATGATGACATGTCAATTTCCTCCACCATCTGCACATGTCATGCACCTCTCACCATCCGACATTCCTCTTGGATGAAGGTGGGCTACCACTCAATAGTTACTTTGATCATTTTGCAATCAAATGCTTTTACTTAATGTTTTGGGCTTTTAACATGGATAAAGGGGTGATTTGCATGATTGATTGATCTTGACTGTAAACTTGTTCTCTCACCTTACCAGGGGATTAAATATTTAAACCTAGTCCAATGGGACCTCCTCTAAGGCCTTAGGGTCATAGGAGGGGCACTACTTGGAAAACTTGGATTGAAGTAGCGTGTCCATTACTCTTTCCATACTAAACATTTTCCGTGTCACATCATTTCCTTTGATATCGTCTCCTCTTTGGGTTAACTGTCTTTGGTTTATTTGGATTTGGCACTTACATATCCACATCCTTGAGTTGGGTCAGAAAACTTTGCCCCGGAGATTGATGCAGCGAAAAAAAATGAAAAAAAGAAGATGGCCATAATGAGAGAAATAAAATGCAAAAGATGGTTGGGACAAATGTTAGCGTGTGGGAAAAAACCAGCTTGAATTCTGCCCCCTCATTAGTCATCACTTGGTTTGTGGCACTTGATGCTTCATTTCATCACAAGGAACCCTTGCATGCCCCAACCCTGATGAGCGAGAAATAACAAAGAATACAATAGAATAGATTTTTCTAAGGCGAGTGCAGTAGAATACATTTTTCCACTAGGTAATTATTTCTCAATGATTTTCAACCAATATTTATGCCATTATCATTTAATAATAACACTTCCGTAATCTTGGTGTTTTCTCTTTATTTGTGGATGAAGAGGATATATATTCTCTTACCATTGATCAAAATGATCTTGTTTGGAAGTTGCATTTCGATGGCACATGCTCCAATGAGGGAAGTAGTGTAGGAACTGTGACGTACTCACTTCTCAAAAAGATGTATGAATATTCTTATAGACTTAAGTTTAGCGGTGCAAATAATATAGCTAAATTTGAGGCATTGTTGCTCAACATCGAGTGTTCTTTTAATTTGGGTTGTAATCATCTCACATTGTTTGGCAATTCGAAGCTTGTTGTTAATTTAATCAAGAAAGTATGTGCTCCTCCTAATAAACTAATTAAACACTATACACAATCTTCCTGGGTGTTGATTTTAGGGTTGCTTTCATTTAATATCACAAATATTTGTAGGGAATTGAATGCCTCAACTGATCATTTAGCTGTGCTTTTGACTAATCCACAAAATATATTCTTCTTGAGAGGCCAAATTGCATCTTCCAATCATTATATTGCTCTTAATAGCAAAGAATATTGACAGGGTTTCTTCGATGATGAAAGAATTTGTAGTTTCTCGCAAAATATGCCCTTAAATAAGAGGAATATTATTTCTCTCTCTGAAAATAGATATCCAAAAGGTCTTCCCCCTCTTGAAAATCCATTTTCATCTAGTGATGTTTCTAGTAAAAGGGGAGAAAATAGGGAATATTTCAGGGGAAAAATAGGACAAACCATACCCCTGGATAGTGGGAGCCTAGAAGATCCAAAGGTTTTACAAATTGGGTCCCAAGGATATATTTTCCTGGTCTTATAAATATTTACATGGTTTTGACCTTAATTTAATTCAACATGATATTCCTAGCACAAAAAAATGCTAGATTAGTCTAACAAAGGAAAAGACCAATTAATCATGCACTTGAAGTGACAGTCAACAAAGATCTAGAAAAACTATTGGCTACTTATATTATCTTTCCTGTTAAGTACTTAGAGTGGGTCACAAATCTAATGCATGGTAGGAAAAAGAATGGTGGAATACACCTTTGTGTCGAATTTCATGCTTTGAATAAAGCAAGCATTAATGACAACTTTTGTCTTCCTAACATGGACCTTATCCTACAAAGGGTGGCGGGATCACAAATGATGTCACTTATTAATGAGATTTTAGGTTATAATCAAATAAACCTCAAGAAATATGACAAGTATAAAATCACTTTCACTACCCATTAGAGTATTTTCACTTACGAACAAATCCCTTTTGGGATGATAAATGCAGGTGCCACTTTCTAGAGATCTATGCAAGTAGCTTTCGATGGCATCGTTGAGAGGATTATCTAGATCTATATCAAAAATTTAACTATATAATCTAAATGCTTAAAGGATCACTTTGATAATCTAAGACAAGTTTTTCAACATTGTAGAAAATTTGGTATCCCTTTGAATGCATAAAAGTCATTCTTTGGTGTCACTGCGGGCAAGTTACTTTGGCATATAGTTTTAGACACTGACATCATCATTGATCTAGATATTATTGAAGCTATCAAGAATTTACCAGACCCTAAGTCAAAGAAATAAATCGAACCCTTAATGGGTACAATCAATTTTGTTCAAGGATTCATTTTTTATTTTGCCAAGATCGTTAAAGTTATTCATAATTTTCTTAAGGATGATCAAACTTTTCATTTGAATGATACCATGCAACAATACTTTTTGGCCATAAAAGATGTTATAAGTTCTTCTCTAGCCTTCGAAAATCCAAATTTCACCAAAGAATTCATTATCTATACAAATGCCATGGAGGAAGCCATTTTTTCAATCTCCTCCAAAAGGATGATCATCAAAAGGAACACTTGGTAGCCTTTATGAGTCAAATTTTATCTAATGATGAAATGAAATATTCTTTGATCGATAAACATACTTATGATTTAGTGAAGGGTATTGCAATTTTTTGACATTTGTTGACGGTGTTGAACTCGCCAACAAAGGGGATGTCCTTGATGTGAAGTCCTGACTAGACCTCACACCATTTGGTGTAGGAGTCTCATCCGATATGAAGGCCCAATTGCCATAAACTTAGAGATCTTCCTTGGCTCTAGCTGTCAGCACATGAGAGTGTTACATTGGTATCTTCAAAAAACAAGGTATGTGTGCCTGGTTAGTGCATAATGTAATTGTGTTGAGGTTCTCTTACTAGAAAGGGGGAGAGTAAAGTGAGCCTCTTAGTGAGAGGTAGTATTACCACCCAGGAAGAGACACACGTGAAACATAAAGTTTTGTCCAACACCCAATGGAATAGTCCATAGCGGATGTGGTGGTCATTAAAACTGAGGTGAAGGGGACAACACATACACCACCCAATAGAGTAATCCACATGAATGTGACAATCGTTATAATTAGAAAACAAAGATGGTCTATTGCGTATCCCGCAGAGTAGTCCACAAGGATGTGACAACAGTGATAGCCAATACACAAAGGTGGTCTATCTAGTATCCTGTAGAGTAGTCCATAGGGATGAGACAATAGCGAAAAGAAATACATCACATCTTCAATAATGTAAGTACTAAAATAACCAAAGTAGTTCAACTATATTAGTACAGGTTAAGCAAACATGCATTACAAATGTTTAAAGAGTAGTCTTACAAACATTTACAAAACATGTGTGAAAATATGTTGTCCTTAACAAGCTTATGGATGAAGAAAAAGTCCCAAGACACATCTATAGACCATACATCACTAGTCCGAGTAGTGGGACATTGTTGCGACTCCTCACTCCTCAAAGAACAAACTATAGACTCTCAAGGCTATGTGGGGGGAGCCAGGGTGAAAAGTCCTTGCTCATACAATGGGAGGGGTATATATAGCCAAGGGTGATGCTTAACCCTTGTGACTCTTAGACTACCCTCATCACCCTTGTGACTCTTGGACTACCCTCATGACCGTTCAACTTCCAACGGATTTTCAACTAACATGACTCTTCAACTTCTTGTTTGCATCCATTGGAATTCACTTAACATTACATTGAGTTATAACATATATGGCCCATAGTGGGGATGTGGCCAAGAAAACTCATGACACAAATTGACATGACACTGCTAACATGTAATGGCTGACTGTGGTTTCCGTGTTAAGTTGTTGCGCTGTTGAGTGGTGGATGTACTCTTGGTTTTCTTTGTCTTCTCCTCTGCATGGCATAGTGTTGCGGGGTCTTTGATGGTCTTGGTCTTTCATTATGGTTCAATGCATATGTTCCTTTTGCTTGTTGCTTGATGTGCTTGGTATGTCTGTCCAACTGTAAGAAAGTCTTCTATCATGTGCGCTCCTTCTTCATCCCATTTTTCGTCTCACCATGATCTATTAGTTTACCTGTACCTGGAATTCACTCATGATGGGAAGACATCAAATAAAAAACCTCCTAGTTTAGAATGATGCATTGTTCTTGTGTTTCAGGTGACAAAGAGGGAGGACAACTCACTAAGACAGTGCAGAGTGCAACTCAGGCTAGAATGAAGAACTCTGGGAGGACAACCTACACTATTGAAAAAAACTACGCAGTGACCACTGGGAGGCAGAGTTGCACAGTGAAGGACACCAGTGGCAGTTGCAAGGTGGGACCCTGAGGGGCACTTCTGCGCAGTTCCTAGAGGGAAGGCAAGACAGGGTTGTAGGGGGTCTGCTGGGAAGTTCTGCGTAGTTTTCAATAACAAAGCATGACAGGGCCGCAAGGGACCTACTGAGCATGACTGCGCAATTTTGGAGAACATTGCAGGATAAGCAGGAGAGGGCCTGCTAGACATGACTACGCAGTTTTGGAAAACAATGTAGGAGAGGCAACAAAGGGCCTGGTAGATATGTCTACGCAGTTTTTGAAGGCAATGTAGAGCAAGGTAGCAAAGGACCAGCTGGACATGTTTGCGAAGTTTTGGAGATCAGTGTAGGACAATAAGTAGGAGACCTGTTGGACATGTCTGCACAGTTTCTAAAGGTAGTGCAGAGCAAGACAACAGAGGACCAGCTGGACATGTCTATGCAGTTTTGGAGATCAATGTAGGACAGGAAGTAGGAGGCATGTTGGACATGTCTGCTCAGTTTCTGAAGGCAGTGTAGAGCAAGAAAGTAGAGGACCAACATGACATGTTTGCACAATTTTGGAGATCAGTGTAGACCAAGGTCTTGGTGCAGTGCAGGGTTCCGACAGACCAGAAGGAGGCTTGATGATTGTCCTTGAGAAATGTGCAGTTGAGTTTGGACATGGAGGAATTTTTTGCACAGTTCTGGGAGGCAGACATGTTACTCACCTCTAGGATTGTGTAGTGCAATGGAAATGGAGGAAAACCTCAAGAACTTCACAATTTCAAGCAGCGGAGCAAGGTCACTGAGGGCTGAGACTATGTAGTGCAACTCAGTTGGGATTCTGTGGAAGAGGGTTGTCTGGTCAGACACATTCCCAGGAAAATGGGTGTGTTGAAAGCAAGTGAACTTGTGTAGGCTTGACATTGCGATCATACACTTAGCATACTTCGATGACCAGACAACACATACCACAAGTACAACAAGACAAAACATGCCCTTAGTGAGACTGTCTTAGAGTTGAAAGCGACAAGCACTACACTTGAGATAGACCTTCAGATGACCGTGATGACACTTGCGTGATAGTGCTTAAAACTTTTTGTGTGAGTACGAAAGATGTTTACAAGGTGAAGACAACCCAAAAACATAAAGACAAACCTTCAAACTCACCAGAATAAGATCTCAAGTATGATGATGAGGTTCAACATTGGGTAAATATATGGACCTTAATACACCTCTAAGATTACTAAAATCAACTCTTCTTATAATTGATTACATGTTTTAATTATATTTTGCTTAATGAGATGAGTAAAAGTAAGATGTTATGTCTAGTGGTTTAATGTGCATTCCTGCAGTTTTTTGGGAGAAAATTATGGCAAATAATGGCTAATTAAGGTGCAGGAACTTGAATGAGACAAGAAGGAGATATTATAGGAGATGGATATTCATCATTAAATCCTCAGTCATTCGAAGATCCCTCAATCAAATCACACTAGCCTGGAGTTGCAGGCAGCCGAGTCAAGAGGATCATTGGCAACTGAGCCAGTGATAGTTAAGAACCAATTTATCTTGATATTGGGAGTCAATCCTCCCTAGATTTAAGGAAGTTATTGGAAACTTCAGTTGTATAAATGAGGCCTAGAGCCTCATTAGGATTTAGATGTTTTATGGAAGATAACAAAGCACTTTCAAGTTGAAGGATTGTGGCAAAACATTGTTATGTATTTTTTGATATGTTAATGAAAATGAGCATTCCCTTGATCCAACATTGAGTTGACTCACAGGGATGAAGCTCTTGGGTTAGGGCCCAACCCTAGCAGCAATGGTTCCTCTTACTGTACCTGTATGTTTATATTATTTCATAGATTACTTGTTGAATTGATTTTAGCATTATCTCATTGCAAGTATTGATGAATTTGATTAGTTTGCTTCCATTTGTGCATAGCTTTAACAATAGCTTTAAAGAGATAAAGAAATACCAAAAAGGCTGATAGCAAGTGGAGCTTTCTTCATTCCTCCCTTCAGGGACCATGGTTTGAGGAAAAACCCTCATTCAGCCCAAAAAAGATAGAATTATGGTTTCATATGAAGTTTAGGGTTTTCTACTAACTAGGTCAGCATCTTTCAGTTTTCAAAGGTAGGTTGCAGTTGATTTTTCTGATATCTCCAACTTTGTATTAGATTTCATGGTGTTTTCACAATAGGCTGCAAGCATTTCCATGCATGAACTAGGCAAATAAATGATGAAATTTTGTTTTCTTATGTTGTTGGAAACCTTTCTTGTTTGACATGATTCATGGGTAAATGCCAATAATGATGTGTATATTGCAGGATTTTCAATAGTGCAGTAAGACCTCATGTCAGTAGGCTCAGCCTAACCTCACCCATCCATGATCACCAAAAGCCACTAAGTCCATAATCCGAGTTATCATCTCATAAGGACAACTTACCATGCTTTTTGAGCAAATCCAACCATCTTACAAATTTGCTTTGAGTTCTAAGGGAGTCCTAACCACTTGCTTGCCTTATTCCTTCAATCACTCACCTTCCCTAAGCCCTATACCATTGTCCAAATCGCTCCTTATGCTTTTTTCTTGTTCCTATAGGAATACAGAGGATCCTGTAGGTGAATTAGGACATCCTGTAGACATCTTGGAGGACGACATGTAGTGTGTTGAAAATAATACTGAGAGGGGGGGTGAATCAGTATTATCTAGTCATTTTAACAATTCTTCCTTATTTATACTTTGAATTATTTTTGCATATCAGTACCATAAAACAATGAGCATGAAGAAGAAAAACAGACAGTCACATCAAAGAACACCAGATATAAGGTGGAAACCCAATGTGGGTGAAAACCACCTGCGCAATATGTCTCTATCTTCTTTCAAATTAGAAACTCCTTTTACAATGGTCTTGTACTGGTGCAGTCCTTTACCAGTACGCAGGCGCAACCTGCAGAGAGCTACAACTTCTCTCGTTTTCCAGTCTCTCCTGGAAGGGAGCTACAACCCCCTACTTCTTTTCTTTCAAGGACCACTTTTCATAAATTTTCAAACTGGATCCATAAATATCAAATGATCATCAAGTACCAGTAAGTCACCCAGAAAACCAGATCCACAATAACAGAAAACGAAACCCATAACACCTTCTGTGGCGTCTCTTGTGGCGCCTCCTGCGGCGTCTCCTGCGGCGTCTCCTGCGGCCCCTCCGCACTTCCGCAGCTGCAGCGCTCGAGAGATCACCCTTCACAGATTCGCTTTCCACTTCACTTTCATATAGATCGAGCTTTTGAAACAATAACCCAATATTTCAGAGTCTTAAGATATTCAACCCAAAAGCATACCCAAGCCAAATGATCTCCTTTGCTTTATATAGGCAAGCTCTTCCTCAAATCATGGACCAATACCACGGGCCAAAACCATAACAAACCAATACCATCAACTCAATACTAGGGATCAACACGTCTGTCAGATGCCAGGTCCAAAAACCATAGGTTCAAATTCCAAGGACTAACTCCATGACCAAGGTAAGTTTTCCCACATGAAATAAACTTTTCTCTGCATAAAATTCCGTGAACTTTTCTCCACATGAAATAAACTTTTATAAACTTTCTTGCATAAATTCCTTGAACTTTCTCCTGCGTACTTCTTAATTCTCATCATATTGAGAGCCATGCCATGGGTGTTGCCATCAAGTACAACATCTGTAACATATAACCATACCAAAAACATAATGCCAACATAGTGGCCTGTTTTGAACCCGATTTGTGAGAAATGCATCACGGAAGCTAGGAGAAGACCCGCGATTGCCTCCCAAGCTATCTAACCCATCATAACCATCTCTCTCCACACCTAACCCACCTTTCATACAATCAAGAATAATTAGCATTCATGTTTTCACAGAAAGACAAAAATAAAAAGGTTGTTATGCTTATTCATATGCACAACAATTAAGTGTTTTTATTAGATTAGATTGCATGCTTAGGATAGTTAGGGTTTCACATGTGTTAGCTTAGAATTCTTCTGAAGCAGGGTATCTTAACAAATAGCTAGATGAGTGGTGTGTTTTAAGTATCCATTTCAGTATTTCTTTACTGCAGTAGGTAGCATTTCAATTCTCTCAATTAGGGTAAAATTCTCCTTTCTCAATTTGTAATCAAACTTCTTCCAAATCAATAGAAGGCTGGTTTGAGAAACCCTAATGGTCTATTTCCCAGCTCAGCTATGACAAAAGATTAGACCCATTGCATCTATTTGTGTATACAACACTATCACCTCCAAGTTTGTATGAACCCTGAGTTGATAAAGTAAAGTTGGTAGCGCTAGGAGTTGCAACATTCTTGCTACAATACTGGTGCTCATCACTTTTTGGCTACATTGCCAGGGAGGTGTCTAAGTAGATGTGGTTTCTTCTTTATTTCTTCCATTTCTTATCTCTTTCATTTTGCTATTAGCTTCATTTTTGTAAAAGTAGTTGCAAATTGTTTTGCTTTCCTTTCCATTTTGTAAGTGAGTTCATTTAGCAGTTAGCTTCAATTCAGTTTGTCTTTTCAATTCTGCAATTAGTCTTAAATCTTGAAAAACAAAACAAAACAAAAGCACTTCTTTCATGCCTCGTAGGAATAGGGATAACTTAGAAAAATTTCTACCAAATACCCCCACCACTTCAATAGCCAACCTTCCCTCTTCTTCGGTGGCTGTGAATTAGAGGACCCTTTAAGCGAACAACCAGAGATTTTTGAAGAACCTGTAGGGGAAGAAGAAGAAGAACCCATTCCAACTGACCTAATGGTTGAAAATATAAATGAAAAGGGAGATAGAGAAAGAGTTGAGGGTGATTTTACCATAAGAGAAACCAATGGGGATGCTCTTCCTCACTTCCATGGCATGACATCAGAAGATCCATATAACTTATTGTTTGAATTTGTTGTCATATGCAGAACTTATGATTACACCACTAATGATCAGAAGTTGAAATTATTCCCACGCACTATCAAAGATGCAGCTCTACGCTGGTTCATGGGTTTACTTGGGGATAATATCACCACCTGGGCTCAGATGCAACAAGATTTCAACAAGAAGTATAGGGACTATTGTAGGTCCAAAGACACTAAAGAGGAAATTTTTAGAATGACCTTGGGGCATGATGAGTCCTTAGAGGATTATGAGGAAAGATTTCAGCTTAGCTACAAAAGGTCTAGGTGCATACTTGATCCTGAGTCACTTAAGCTAGTCCTACTTAGGGGGATCCCGGAAGATATCTTGGATATCATAAACATGCTATCAAGAGGGGACATCTACCAGCTACCTTATGAGGATATCAAGACCGTCTTTAAGAGCCATTCTAGGGAAGCTAGGAAAAAAGGTAGGGTTAGTCAAACAATGGCCAGCTCATCCTCTTCCAACACTACTATAAAAAGTGAAATTAGGAACATGTTGGAAGATTTTAAGAGTGAAATGCTGCAAACCCTTGCCCTATAGATGGACACTATGGAAATCAAGAGGAAGTAAGAGGAAGCAAAAAGAGCATTAGCCATATTCTGCCTAAGATGCACAAGGAGGCACCCTAGGAATGAATACCCATTAAACCTGATAGAAATCTTCTTGGTTTGTGAAGAAAACCACTCCATAGACAAGTTCTCTTCTTTACCTAGACTAAAAGTTGTGTATTAGGGAACTGAAGGCGTGATTGAACAACTCTGCTACATAAATAAAGGGAAGCCTCATGGGCCTCGACCATACCAGCAAGGCATGCAAGGGTCATCCTATGCATATTAAAACCCTAACCAAAACACATCCATTCCCTCTTCGGGCCCCCCTGCTCATACCTCCTAGTCTACACCTTCTTCCTGATCTTTTTCACCTCAATACCATTCCCAGCTGACCAACCAACCATTTAAACGATATACTCCTCCACAACCTTAGTGGAATGTACCACCCTAGGGGTGGAGGCCCCCATACAATAATGATCCAACTTTATTGCCTTCACCTCCTATTCAAACACAACTTTTACACCCTGCTACACCTAAACAACCTCAGATGCCTTCCCAACCAAATCTGAACCTGAACAACAGACAGGCACAATAGGTCTATAGTGGAGAGATATCCTATGTTGCTTATCCCGTGGAAATTCATGAAATCAACCTGAGGTCTGGGAGAGCACTCCCGGATAACCAACCTCGATGTCCACCTAGGGAGAGTGAGGAGGAAAGAGAGGAAATTATGCCTATAGCCAATCCACCACCCTTTCTTCAAAGATTAAGTCATCCAGTCCAGCATACCCCAGAAGAGAATGAACTTTTGGGTGAATTGAAAAATCTGTGTCAAAATCCCACTTCTCCAAGCCATCAAGGATGTACCTATTTACAACAAACTGATTAAAGAGAAGTGCTTCAAACATCTAGGGAGGCGAAAAATAGACACCCCTACCATTAATGTCATTGGACAACTATCCAACTTAATGTTGGGGTAGGTAATTTGCCCAAATTATTTAGACCCTAAAAGCCCTATAGTAGATGTGCACATCAATGTCACCATTTTCCCACATACCTTGATTGGTCTTGGGGTTTCCATTAATGTAATGACTAACAACACCATGCTTAAGATGAATCTCCAAGGTTCATTAAGAAAGACCACGAAAATTTTGTAGCTTGCAGACCGATCCACAGTAGCCCCTGAGGGGATTGTTGAGGATATGATGGTCTCCTTTGACTCTTGAGAGTACCCTACAGACTTCCTAGTTCTCCTTCCAAAGACCAAATTTAATGGTTATCCTCTCATACTTGGGAGGCCTTGGTTAGTCATTGTCGATTCCTACATCAGGTGCAGAGCTGGAAACATGACTATCAAAATTGGGCATCTATCCAAGAATTTGGTCTTGTACCCTCCTGCTCAGCCATATTTATAACATGGTTTACCTTTATGGCTAGAAGAGGAGGAAGAAGATGAAGTCTACTTCACCCAACTCTATACCCTAGAAACTACCATAGGAGGAGGACAACCTAATGAACATGATTTGATTGAACACATCCTCCAAAATGCAACTCCCAACACCTTGTCTCTAGAGGAAGTAGTGAAGGAAACCAAGAACAACCATCAGATTGATCTATGCTTAGTTGATTCAAACCTTACTCGTGTCAAGACAATAGAATTCGACATTGAAAGAACACTGAAAATAAACCCCTCTTTCTGTACGCTAAGAAGAAGAGTTATGTAATATGCTAAGAGTGCATTTGGATGCCTTTGCTTGGAATTACAAAGAAATGAGGGAATGCACCCCTTGGTGTGTACTCACCACATTTATATCAAAGAAGGTTGCAAACCAGTCTAAAAACCCCAAAGGAGAATGAATCCAACTCTCAAGGATATAGTCAAAGAAGAGTTGCGAGAGCTGCTGGATGAAGGATTCATCTACCCTATCTTGGATAGTGAGTGGGTGTCTCCTTTGGTGCTAATTCCAAAGAAAAATGGAGTGTTGAGGATTTGTGTTGACTACAGAGAGTTAAACAAAGCAACAAAGAAGGACCATTTCCCTCTTCCTTTCATTGAACAAGTGTTAGATGGTCAGGCAAGGAAAATGTTTTTCTCTTTATTAGATGGGTTCAGTGGGTACAATCAAATCCAGATTAGCTCAGAGGACTAGGATAAAACCACCTTCACCTGTCCTTGGGGTACTTTCTCTTATAAGGTCTTTCCTTTTGGGCTACGCAATGCCCCTGCCACTTTCTAGAGGGCAGTCCTGAGTATCTTTGCAGAGCTAGTGCATGATGCAATAGAAATTTATATGGATAAATTTACATCTTATGGGTGTGATTTCCACGAGGCTCTCTCTAACCTGGATAAGGTGCTAAACAAATTCATTGAAATGAACTTATCCCTTAGTCCCAAAAAATGTGAGTTCTTGATGACTGTAGGAACTGTTCTAGGTAACTCAATATCCCAGGAAGGAATGTAGGTAGACCCAAATAAGATAGAAATCATCAAAAGGGTCCAAACTCCACAAAAATAGAGGGATGTCAGAAGTTTTTTAGGTTTAGCTGGATACTGTAGGATATTTATAAAATATTTCAAAAAGTTAGCTTCTCCTTTATTTGGGTTATTGGCCAAAGACTCCAAATTTTTACGGTCAAAAAGTTGTGAAGAAGCCTTGGACACCCTAAAGGACAAGTTGACTATGACACCTATTCTCCGAGGCCTAAATTGGGCTCTTCCTTTTCATATACATGCTGATGCCTCTCACAAATCTATAGGAGCAACTCTAGGCCAGATAGATGACAAGCTACCTTATGCCATTTACTTCATCAGTAAGAATATGTCGAAAGTCGAACTGCACTACATAGTGACTGAAAAAGAGCTCCTATATGTTGTGCACTCATTGAATAAATTTAGGCATTACATTACTGGTTACCATACATTTGTACATACTAACCATGCTCCAACTAAATACTTGATGAATAAACCTGATGTAAATGCCCAGATTATTAGATGGTTACTTTTATTGCAATAGTTTCATTTAACTATTATTGATAAGCCTGGCAAGGAGAATTTTGTTGCAGATTTTTTATCCAGATTGAATTTGCCTACAGGAGAGGAAGGAATGGTTGATGATCAGTTACCAGATGAACATTTATTCACCATTTCAATTTTGTCTCCATGGTTTGCTAACATAGAAAACTACTTGGTGTCTACACAATTTCCCCCAAACTTGTCCTCCAAACAAAAGAGCAAGATCGTAAGGAAGAGTGCCCCATTCATTTGGATTGGTGGAAATCTCTTCAAGCCAGGCCCAAATCAAATTCTAAGAATATGTGTCAGGGAGGAGGAAGTCTTTGACATCTTTCTGACCTGTCATGATGGGCCTTGTGGAGGTGACTTTGTAGCCAAAAGAACAACATTCAAGGTACTACATGCTGGTTATTACTGGCCCACTCTTCACCAAGATGTGAGGAGGTATACCAGTCAGTGTGATTAGTGCCAAAGGATGGGGAAACCTACCCCAAGGGATGATATGTCTCTCCAACCTCAACTAACTTTCAAGCCATTTGACAAGTGGGGCATGGATTTCATCAGGCCCATTGACCCTCCATCCAAATAGAAGCAGTACATTATTGTGTGCACTGAATACTTAACTAAATGTGCTGAAGCTAAAGCCATCAAAGTAGCAACAAAAGAAAAAGTGGCTAAATTCTTAAGGGAAAATGTGTTTTATAAGTTTGGGTACCTTAGAGAATTGATCACTGATCAAATAAGTCAATTTACATCTCACATGATTGAAAATTTGTTAAGCCAGCACAAGATCAAGCATAGAACATCCACTCCTTACCACCCACAAGGTAATGGGCAAGTGGAGGTAACCAACAGAGCATTGGAAGGCATTCTGACCAAAGTGATTAGCAACAACAGAAAGGATTGGGTAGAAAAATTAGTTGAGGCCACTTGGGCCTACAATACCACCTGGAATACCACCACTGGGTTCACTCCTTATGAGTCGGGGTATGGGAAGAAAGCCCTTCTGTCCATTGAATTTGAATACAACACCTTAAGAATGGCAACACAACTAGATCTAGATATCACCAGGGAAAAACAAGAAAGACTAGTCCAGATGAATGGGTTAGATGAATTTAGGATGCAGGCCCTCCTGCACACAGAGGTGACTCAATTTAAGAGGAAAATCTGGCATGACAAGAATATAAAATATAAACAGTTTCAAGAAGGTGATTGGGCTTTATTGTATGATTCCTAGTATAATGATTTTTAAGGTAAGTTAAGGTCTAGATGGTTAGGGCCTTATGTAATAGAAAAATGTCATGATAATGGTGTTGTGCAGATTAGAACCATTGATGCAGAGGCTATCCCTTTGCTTGTCAATGGGTATAGATTAAAGATCTACAAGAAGCCCTTGTTAAAGAAAGAATTTATCAATAGCATTAGCAAGACAACGATGGTGGTGGAGAAAGTGTCAACTTCCACCTCACCAAGTCCTTGAAGAAGAAAAAAGAAAAGAAAAAAAAACAAAAAGGAAAAAAATGAAAAAGAAAAAAAATAAAGAGACTCAGGTGAAAACCTCCATGAGGCACCTGAGTCCCACTGTTGGGTTGAAAACCTCTTGAGGTGGCCCAAGGGTGTTAAAAATAAATAAAAGGAAAAATAAAAACATCTCTAGGTGAAAACCTCTTTTGAGGCACCTAGGGTAGGCAACTACGATGAAAATCTCCTTGGAGGCAGACTAGTTGTTTTACAAAAGAAAAAAGAGAAAAGAGTGAAAAGATACAAAATATGGAAATTCTGTTTTACAAGTTAGTAAGAGGAGGACAAGCATAGGATAAGAAGGATATAAGGACCTCCAAGAGCCATATTTTAATCCACCCATATCACATCTTCGACTATTCACCTATTCTTCCACTTATAAACCCCTCCAGCACATTTTACACAAACTATGTGTTTTCTACAGGATTCGCTACTGTAGGAATTATAGTGACCTTGAAAATCAAAGGAAATGTAGTCTGAAAGAAAGGGGATGACACAAGATTGTGTCTGGATGAAAAACCATTTACTCCACCACATCATAGCCATTCCTTTCATCACCATGTCATGCCTAAATCCATCAAAGAAATCAATTCAAAAAAATACAAATTACAAAAAGAAAAAAAGAGAAAACAAATAGAAGAGAGAGAGAAGAGGGAAAGAGGAACAATACCCAGAGGCAACATCTCTCACCTGCCATTCCATACCACCCTTCTCCACTCATTTCAACATCCCTTATGCTTCAAAGTTGAGAAAAAGTATGAAAGTTTAGGGGAGAGGTAGGTAAAGGACATCATGTAGGTATCTTGTAGGAAATCCTATAGCAGCCTATCCCACAAAGGAAGCCACACAGTTTGCATCCATCTTCAGAACAAGGACTCCAAGGATGAAGAAGCTCCTCTAGAGATCAACAACAACAATAATATCACCAACAACCCTCTCCAGCACCTACACATCAAAAGAAACAAGCATCAAAAGAGGAAAATAACACACAAAACATATGCAGCAAAAACACAGTAAAGAGGCATCACTCTCTAGCATGCATCATCAATGAAGCACCTTACCCACAGGTATGTCATATTACTCATGCTCTCTCGTTAGTACGATATGATCAAAACTGAAGGATTATATGAGAGTTGATTTTATAAGTAAAGGTGGCCAATTAACTTGGCCACCTTCAGCCAGTCGATGAGAAAAAAATAGTTATACCACTCCACATGTGGCAAAAGTCAAATCAAGAGAAAAAGGGAATAAAGCCAAAAATGGTTAAGTTATAGAGGAAAGGAGTGGGAGATGATTACGAGGTAAGGTGGAATGATGGACTGATAGTGGGACCAATGGTCCAAAAGGAGGTTCTCATACTTCGACAGCCAGCACACCACCCCACACGATCATCCATTTATGGAAATAAAACACTGATTCCCATACAAAGAGAGAAAAAGAAACTTCAAGTATTCATCAAACGAAGAGGTTGCTCTCGGCCTTCCTGAAGCAACACCTACAGGAAACAGTTAGCATCTACAACATAGGAAACCTACAAGAAGCCTACAGGATATAGAGGAATCAACCTACAGGGTTGTCAGTGGGCACTAAGGGAGGTGAAATCAAGTGTTATCCTCATCAAAACGTAGAAAAGTGACGTATGAGCTATACCTTCCATATTTTCCATTTGAAAGAAGAAAAAATCCGCAATTTGGTTAGAAAATTGCATTGCATCTTAGAGATAGGAGAATTTTATTGCATGTCACTAAAAGTTAACATTCCAAACTCCCTCACCTACCAGAATTCTTGAATTGTATCCTCACAAGCCTCTACAATTACCAAGAAGAGATGATAGGAAGTTTTAACAAGAGAGAACCCACAAACACAACAATGATCCACCAGCATCCTCCTATGGTGGAAATTTTCACAAGGCATCAATGGATGGGGTTCTTTGAAAGGATGAGAGGATACAATGATGATGTGGCCAGAGAATTTTCCCTCTCACTCATACCCCTCACTAGGACCAATGCCACTGCTGTGGTGAAAGGTTTATCAATAGTAATTACCCCTAACGTTATAAGCATAATCACTACACTTCCTTTAGGGTTACCATGGAGAAAATAAGACAAGGGTAACAACACCCTTGCAAAGCAAAGCTTCTTTTTAGAAGGAGAAGAGCCAATGGAGGACAAAAATGGGGCTAGAAGGGAGAGCATTCCATACCCTTGGAATGAAGTCAGTTACCACCTCATTAAATACATTTCATGTGAGGGAAGATACAATGTAGTGTATGGATACCACTTCAGACTCCTCCAAGAACTGAGACTTGGAGATAACACGCCTCCTCAAAATAGATTGAGTATACCCTATTTTCTTCTACAATCAATGATAGACATGAGCATCAAAGTGCAGGGGGGGAAACATCAACAACTAGCCCATCATGGGTTGATCAAATTCATCCTTGAAGATGCTCTACAAAACTTAAGACCCCCTATTGCATGGAAAACCTTTACAAACATGCAGGAAGAAGGAGAAATTCAAGCCATTGAATATGACAAAAGCCCCACTGCTAGTGAGAAAGGAGAAGAAACAGAGGAGGAAAATGAAGAAGAAATAGAGGATGAGAATGAAGAAGAAACATAGGAGTAAAATAAATAAGAAATAGAGGAGGAGAATGAAGAAGAGATAAAGGAAGAAAGAAAAGAAGAAAAAAATGGGTAGAGTGAAGAAATAGAAGAAGAAGAAGAAGAGGAAGGTGGAGACAAAGAAGAGGATGAGAAAGAACATGGAAAAGAGGAAACATGATAGAGGGATGAACAAAGGTCTACATCTCAAGAAAAAGAGGAAGAAGGATCACCAAGGGTATCCCCAGAGCCTACAGAGGAAGAGGCAAGAACTTCTCTTACTTCCCTAGGTACACCTTTCAAACCAAAGGGGAAGAGGCAAAGAGAAACCCCATTGTACTTTAGGGCAAGAAAGAGCACTAGGATTAGACAAGGAAGACCTCAAACCTCCACCAAAAATCTAATTGTCATTGAGGATTCACTAAAGCAACAAGAGAAGGTAGCTCCTCTAAAGAAAAATGAAGGAGAAGGATCACCAAAACAAGCTTCTCCCAAGCCTCAAGTTGACTATGTTAGGAGACCTGTCACAAGGTCAGCCTCATCAAAGGGAAAAGGTCTCCTATAGGAGACACAGGTAGACCTACAGGAAGTAGAGGCCATCCTACAAGAAACTTTGTCAAACCTACAGGAAACACAAAAAAGGGACTGGGAAGGTATCACTCAACAAGAAACAAAGGAAGAAGACCAAGAACTGAGGGAACTAGTCCACATCCAAACCTCAACTCCTACTACAGGTTCATTGAAGGAGGTAGGGTAATACCACAAAAGTTTACCATTCCCCTATTCTTTGAACTTTAAAAAGAAAGGGCTAGGACACACAGGTGGATGCAGATTGCTAAATACAAAGGAGTAGAGGATGTAGGCCACATGGAGGAGAAATTGCAAGAGATGGGCAAAGAACTGATCAACATAAGAGACAAAGAAGCAATGATGAAATCTCAACTAAAGGCTGAAAACACATGGCTAAGGAGACAACTACAAGAAAGGGAAAGCCAATTGGAAACTATGGCTAGTTTTTCCATGGAGGCAGTCTAGTGCAGGATGCCAGCAAAGTCTTATGCCTTGTATCTCAAGGAACAATGGCTACAATTACAAATAAACGCACTAGCACAAAGAGGAAATTTTCCCTTCTAAGACTGTAGAAAATTCATTGGTTAAATCACCTTGGAGTTAGAGAAAAAATATTTGAGTTTTACCTACACAACTTGGCCTTGAAAGATTTAAATGTGTGGGACCCAAATCCCAAGCTAGGGGACTTGCAATTGATGGCCTTAGCATCATGGATGAATCATGAGGAGGTAAGAGCTACAAAGATGAAAAAGGTAATGGAAAAAGAAGAGATAAATCCCCTTATGATCAGAGCAGAGAAATCTAACCCAATGGCTTTCATCAACATCCACAACCTCATTGCAAATGATCCCAAGCTTGCACCAAGGTAGCTTGCTATACAAGAACAGGTAGCCACACACTTTGAAGACATGTTTAGATTGATAAGCCAACAAACCTACCAAAGGTGATGGAACACCCTTCCTTACAGCCTAAAAATCAGAGAATATCATTCTCTTGACATATTGAAAGAGGCACTAAATAGAACCCCATGTATAAGTAGGCTCTACAAAGACTCAAAGTCAATTGGATTGGCTTGAGGCTTAGTCCACCATTTCTTTTAGGAATGTTGGAAGGAAGAAAAGAAGAAGAAGAAAGAAATTAGTGTGAAGATATAGAGAGGAAGGCAGGATTTTATTCACAAGAAGAAGAGACTATGGCAGAAGCATGGGATGTCAGGGAAGCCACTAGAGCAATGAAAGACATGGACGTAGATTAAGTTTCTTAGAGGATGAGCAACACTTTTAGTAGGGGGGTAATGATGAGGCTCATCATTGGGTAAATATATGGACCTTAATACACCTCCAAGCTTACTAAAATCAACTCTTCTCATAATTCCTTACATGTTTATATTATATTTTGCTTAATGAGATGAGTAAAAGTAAGATGTTATGTCTAGTGATGTAATGTGCATTGATTGTAGGTTTTTGGGAGAAAATTATGGAAAATTACGACTAATTAAGGTACAGGGACTCGAATGAGACAAGAAGGAGAGATTACAGGATATGGATCTTCCTAATTAAATCCTCACTCATTCGAATATCCCTCAATCAAATCACACCAGCTCAGAGTTGCAAGAAGCCGAGTCATGAGGATCATTGGCAGCCTAGCCAGTGATAGTTAAGAACCATTTTATGTTGAGATTGGGAGCCAAGCCTCCCTAGATTTAAGGAAGTTGTTGGAAACTTCAATTGTATAAATTATAAGGCCTAGAGCCTCATTAGGATTCAAATTTTTTATCGAAGATAAATAAGCACTTTCGAGTTGAAGGATTGTGGCAAGACATTGTTATGTATTTTTGGATATGTTAATGAAAATGAGAATTCCCTTGATCCAACTATGAGTTGACTTAGAGGGCTAAAGCTTTTCGGTTAGATCCTAACCCTAGCAGTAAAGGTTCCTCTTACTGTACTTGTATGTTTATATTATTTCATAGATTACTTGTTGAATTGATTTTGACATTGTAACATTGCAAGTATTGGTGAATTTGATTAGTTTTCTTCCATTTGTGCATATTAATAGTAGCTCTAGAGATATAAATAAATAAAAAAAGGCTACTAGCAGGTGGATCTAGCCTCATTCCTCCCTTTAAGGACCATGGTTTCAGGAAAAACCCTCATTTAGCCCAAAAAAGACAAAATTTTGGTTTCATATGAAATTTAGGGTTTTATGCTAACTAGGTCACCATATTTCAATTTTCAAAGATAGGTTGTAGTTGTTATTTATGATATCTCCAGCTTTGTATTAGATTCCATGATGTTTTCACACTAGGCTGCAAGCATTTCTATGCATCAACTAGGCAAATAAATGATGAAATTGTGTTTTCTTATGTTGTTGGAAACCTTTCTTGTTTGACATGATTCATGGGTAAATGCAAATAATGATGTGTATATTGCAGGAGTTTCGATAGTGTAGGAATACCTCATATCAGCAGCCTTAGCCTAACCTCACCCATTCATGATCATGAAAAGCCACTAAGTCCATAATCTGAGTTATCATTTCATAAGGACAACTTGCCATGCTTATTGAGCAAATCCAACCATCATACAACTTTGGTTTGAGTTCTGAGGGAGTCCTAACCACTTCCTTGCCTTATTCCTTCAATCAATCACCTTCCTTAAGCCATATACGAATGTCCAAATTGCTCCTTATGCTTTTGGCTTGTTCCTGTAGGAATACAGGGGATCCTGTAGGTGAATTAGGACATCCTGTAGACATCTTGTAATGGCCTGTTTTGAGCCCGATTTGTGAGAAATGCATCACGAAAGCTAGGAGAAGAACCCTGCCTGCCTCCCAAGCCATTTGACCCATCATAGCCATCTCTCTCCACACCTAACCCACCTATCATACAATCAAGAAGAATTATCATTCATGTTTTCATACAAAGACAAAATAAAAAGGTTGTTATGCTTATTCATATACACAACAATTAAGTGTTTTGATTAGATCAGATTTCATGTTTAGGTTAGTTAAGGTTTCACACGTGTTATCTTAGAATTCTTCTGAATCAAGGTATCTTAAAAAATAGCTATATGAGTGGTGTGTTTTAAGCATCTATTTCAGCCTTTCTTTATTGTTGTAGGTAGCATTTCAATTCTCTCAATTAGGGTAAAATTCTCCTTTCTCAATTGGTAATTAAACATCTTCCAAATCAATATAAGGTTGGTTTGAGAAACCCTAGTGGTCTATCTCCTAGCTCAACAATGACAAAAGAGTGGACCCATTGCATCTATTTGTGTATACAACACTGTTACCTCCAAGTTTGTATGAACCCCGGGTTGATAAAGTAAAGTTGGTAGCCACAGGAGTTACAACATTCTTTCTACAATACTGGTGCTCATCACATGACAAAGAAATTAATATGCCAAAAGATGATCGTTGTTCAAACAAGCAAAAGGGTGAAAAGACTTCACACTAGCTCATGGAGTGAGCTTGAGTGTTTGCAACCATCAAAGGAAAAACCAAGGAAGGCTCTGAAATTTGGATGTAAACCAAAATTTTGGAGGGTGTTGCAGCCACTACAACAACATTATATCTCGAGCAAGCATACAATGGTAAGAGTCCCTTTTCCTATTGTAAAACGTATTTTATCTCAAACTTTATTATGTGGGAAACTAACTAATTATCTTACTAAGATTCAATAACATGATTTGACCATTGTGACAACCAAAACTGTAAAGAGACATGATATTGCTTTGCATTTGGCCCAACACCCTTATCCAAGTATTAGTTCAAAAAATAATGGTGCATTTTATGCTCCCTTTTTGATTAATTATAATCATGTAGAAATTTTTGGCTAATGTGTTGCCCTTGATGTCAACCTAGATGTCAACTTGTCATCATGGTTTGGTCACATTATTTCATCTTGTTTGAGTGCAATATTGGTGTGCCTAGTGAAGGATTGATACATGGTTTTGTCACACTATGTCATATTGTTTGAGTGCAAGATTGATGTGCATAGTGTAGGATTGATGCATGGTTTTGTCAGATTATGTCATCTTGTTTGAGTGCAGGATTGATGTGCCTAGCAAGGTCTTGGATGGATGATGTCTCTTAATGATCAGAAAGGAGTTGCAGGGGTGTTGATGGTTGCATATGAAGTACAAAATATTGCACAAGGTTTGGATCAGTTGCAAAAGATGAACAAGGCTTGAAATTGATAAAGAGTGTTGATTAATGAGGTCTACTGATGAAAACAAGGTTTACTAATGTATAAAGAGATTTGTTAATGTATTTCAGAGGCTATAGATGTTTGAACAAGTATGGAGGAAGTGTGTATCAAAGTTTTAGACTAAGAGGATAAATATTTACTTAGATTAAGTTATAGTTATTGGGAGTTGGACCTACACAAAGTAGTTGTAGGATCTCAGTTGCTCGTAGGCCAATGGAAATCAACTAACCATAGTTGTTGGGAGCTCGTAGTTGTCCTAGCGGTTGTTCCTGGAAGTGATGAAAAATAAAAACCACGAATGAAACCGAAGGTTCTCCCATGGAACTTGTGTGTGCAAGGCTGAATTAACATGGTCAATAATACCAACAACAACTACCTTTGTTTTTACCTGTCGTATTGACGAGATAAGGATGCTATAAAAGGGAATTGAATTCAAGAATTTGTGTGTGCAATATTTGATTTTTGTGTGCATTGTTTCGCACAGTTACACTAGAGCATGGTAAGGTCGAGCAATATCAAAGTTATTCATATGGTAAGCAGTGTTTGAGGTATAAAGTGTGAGGGCCATGCATCGATGCTCTTATTAATTTCTATGCGCATAAAAAGGTTTTAAAATTTGAAGGCCGTATATTGTATGCTCGATTTGTTGATCTGATTTCAAACTTAGGGATGAATGTATTTGGGTGATTAATTTCTTATTATATGAAGGAACATATATATGCACAAATCGAACAATTTCCTTTTCAAACCTATGTGTAAGCGCATTGATGATTTTGGATAGAGAAGGAATTTATAGAAATAAGGGTTTTTGTAGAGATTGAAAAGACTTTTGATGCTATTAAAGATTTTGATATTTAGAACAATGAAGTATTGCTTGTCTTATTTGAAGGGATCTAATTGTATGAGATAGAGGTTGTGGTAACTCACTAGTTTGTGTTGTAGAGAAGGGTAAGATTGTTTTGATGTTATGAAAATGTATGTATGCAGGGATCAATGTGTGTGGTTTGAATGAATGGTCTTTTAATGCTTTACTTGTTAAGTGGTTGAAGGTTGTGATGTGTATGCAGAGTTTATGGTTGATTTGACAGTGTGTATGCAGACAAAGACTCTTGTATGGTAGTATTTGATTTCTGCAGCTGCTACTTGATTTAGGTCAGCTAATGACATTATATGATGAACATAGAGGTTGAATGTATTGTTTTACTAGTTGTAACTTGAATGATGAATTTAATCAGAATGCATAGAGATAGATGATAAAATGATGTTCTGGGAGGTTTTATTCAGGCATAGATTAGAGGTCTAATGTTTTCAGATTCAATGCATATATTGAAGATCTAATATTTCTTGAGGTTGTATGCAATACATAGATAAAAAGTAGAAAAATCAAAAGTGTTAGACTAATTGTGATGGTTGCAAGGAAAAAATACTAAGTTTTTCAGACGTTGTATGAAGAATTGAAGGTGAAAGAGAAGCCATGCATTGCTTCAAATCTTTACTAATAATAGGTTGTTGTTGTCTTGCACATAAATTTGATTATTGATTTTTTTGAAGCTTGTTGATGTATATTTTTCAGATCTTAATGCATCATATTGATGAGTAAAAGTGATTTATGAGCTACAATGATGATGTATTGATTTAGTTTGATGAAACTTGGTTTGATAGGTAGTGTGATTAAACAAGTTTGAGTACACAAAATCCTTGGTGTGTTGCTGACCCAGTTTAAGAAGTGGTCAACCATGTCAGTTGTTGAGAAAGGTGTTCCTAGTCTGAAAATTGTGAAATGTGGATCACAATAAGTCTGGGGGAGTAGTAGCTTCCTTACAGTAGTAGTTGGAAAACTTAGTAGGGGTTGTAGCCTCTAGTCGGTAGGAGCTTGTGCACTGGAAAAACACTGCACCAGTGCATGATGTAAAAATTATTTATAATAATAAGAAGACAAAAAAGATATCAACAACGATTCTTTTCTCCCAACTTGGGTATCCACCTAAAATATCAGTGTCTGTATGTGTTATTTTTTATGTGTTCATCTTTGGTTTTATTTCATACGTTATTTCTCTGATAGCTCATTTAAATATTGGTCGAAATTGAGAAACGATAAATAATCTACATATACGCTTTTGACTGTGCATTTAAACTTTTTACTTGAAATAAAATATTGATTCATCCGCCCCTCTCAGTATTGTCTGATAGAACTTGCAGGGAATCTGTGATAAAAGGATATCTTTTTCTATCTCCAAAATGAGAGTTATCATGAAAATCTTGAAAATTATCAAAGAAGAAGGTTGCAATTAGAAGCATCCAAATATCTAATTCTTAACACACTTCTTTTTTGTGGATCCTTCGATGGACTACACTTGTAATGTGATGATGACATAACTGATTTCATGGTTCTACTAACTCGGGAATTCATATTGGTGGTCATTTTTCCACCAAGTCCACTGCTCACAAAATAGTAAGGGTTGGTTAGTACTAGCACTAAATATTTAACGATTATTATAAGGTTGTCTAGAGCTATGTACAATGTCATAGGTATTTAGGTACAAAAAGGCTCCATGCCTTACCATTGCAACCTGTCATGCCTAACTTTCCTTTTTCCAAATGGGGGCTAGATTTCATTAGATCTATCAACCCACCTTCATCCACTAGATACACTTTTATTCTTACTGCCACTAAATATTTCACAAAGTGGACAGAGGTAGTTCCTCTCAAGAATGCTAGGGATGAACATGTTATCACTTTCATATAAAATACCAATTTCTCAATGTTTGGTTTTCCCATTGAAATAGTTTGATAATGGACCTACATTTATATCTATGAAAACCACTCAATTTTGTGCCAAATATGGGATTAAACATTCAACTTTTTCAAATTATTACCCCCAAGGTAGCAGTCAAGATGAATCCACTAACAATAATTTGATAAAAATATTGAATAATATTATTAATGAGAATCCTAGGCACTTTCATACCCTTCTAAGCTTTACATTATGGCATGATCGAACTACTGCTAAGTCTAACAATGGACTCTCCCCATTTAAATTTCTTTATCACCAAGAGGCCATTTATGCCTATGGAACTGAAACTAACTTCCTTTCGAATAACATTACATGAAGAGGAATTAAGTTCCACTAATGTTCCAAAAAGAATCCACACTTTATTATCCCCAGAGGAATAAAAAACTTATTCCTTAAATAAAATGAAACATAGACAACAAATGGTCAAGAAACATCTTGATAAACATTCTAAGAAAGCACCACCACCTTACTTAATGGGCCGAAATCACTTTACTTAACCCTTCTTTCCATACAATTTTCTTTGAGAAAAATTTGTGATATTAATGCACTCTTTTTGATTATGGGTCTCTTTGTCTAAAATGATATATGACCTGTGCACACATGCGAGTTTAATCTAATTGTTTTAATGACAAACTTGAGCTAGTTTCAAGGTTTCAACTTGACTGCTCAACATCCATGCTACCCTTGCTACATGCAAACATTTTCCTTTACCTATTGAGTATATCACTATAAAAAGCATATATTTTGCCTAGGGATGAACTTTGCCCTATTTCTCCTGATGTCTCTTCATTTTCAACCTTAATATATTAGTTATTCCACCATTTTTTAGGCATATTGCACACTAGCTGTTCCAAACATTTATGGTCATATCAGCTAGTGGGTTGAAATTTAAATATAAATGTTTTTTAAAAGTTTTGATATAGTATCGTTTATTTTTCCATAGTGATGTGGCATGATATTATGTTAAATACTTTTCAAGTTAAATTCCTATCATCCCTTATGCTCCACTTTGATAGTTTTGTGACTTTTTTACATTGCATGCACTTCAATGTCCTCTGTATGAGGATTTTTCTTGAATAGAACAAGCTTATATCGACAAGAAGTTAGTCTTACGAGTTTTTGTGCACTTGACCATACCTATTACCCTGCTTTTGCATAGAATGTATTAGCTGGCAAAAAAATTGAAAAGATAAAAAGCCTAGTAGGCCTCTTGGTCGAGCCCATTATGTAGCAATTTCAATATTTTTTAAAAAAATTGCACCATTTGAAAAAAAACATTTTGAGGACACTTCCTTATTCCCTCATCTTGCATAGTTATTATGTGTCTTCAAAATGATTTCCCTACAAGTTGTTAGTCATAAAGTGTTCAAAATGGATCTGTAAATGTCTCATTCCTAATTTTGCTTATCCACAATACATCTTACTTAGCTACATTTTTGTTCTATCAAACATGGACAATGTACACCCACTCCATCTCATGCCATATTATATCATGTTTACTCATTTTTTTTTAAGTCCAAAAGAGAAGATGACCCTTAGGTTGGTACCTTGTGAAATCAAAATTTTGTCTAACTAGAATAATATATTTGTCTAGGAAACCTGATCACTATTGTTATTATGTAGATTGAGCATAAGCCAACTGTAAAGGAGACTTTGAATTACATCTTTTCTTTCCATTTTTGACCTTTTGTTGCATTTTTTAAGCTTTATTTTTGCAAAAGTCCATCATTTTACAATTATATTCCTCACTCAACAATCAATACCTAGACACATATTGCATGAACAAGACTTATTGTTCTTCCTTGTCTCTCCTTGTAATTATATGTTATTTCAAGTACGTTGGTGACTATTTTATTTATTTAGTTATCATGTAAATAAGGTGTATGTTGTCATGAATGAATTTTTTATTTATGGATAGTTTCTTCATAAGAGGTTCATGAGGAAACAAAAGGATACCGGGAACAAGAGCTAATGTAACTTGGCATGAAAATATAAATAAGAGAATAAGGTTTTCTTTTCATTTTGATGTATATTCTAATGAATTTACTCAACTAATTTAGACCATTCACTTGTACTTGGGATGACCTTATCCTACCCCACATGTATTAGATAGTTCCCCTTAGCCACATCTAAGCATAATGGAGATCCCCAAGCCTCATCCATTTCCTCAGCAACAACCCCAACTCCATGATGGATGGAAACCTAACCCTTTTATAATAACTTCTAGTATTACTCATTGGCCTTCAATCTCCTGCCACGACGTCCTGCCATTTGTTGCAGTACCTAAAATTCCTTTTTCTTTATCACATTCCATGCCTTCTCCTACACAATAAACATTGATTTTACTTATGCAAAAAAGAAGGCACAAACTCCCTATGATTACCTTACACATGCCTTCATACGCTGAAACTACCTTTTCTCATTCTCACATTGACACTCATATAACTAATAATGGAGGAACAAGGGAAACTTATTTCCTTTTGACTTGCATTTTGAGATACAGGGAGGAAGACATGAGTGCTGAGAAGGCACAACTTCCTTTGGTTCTCATAGATACCTTGAGTTATCTTGACTCATTCCTTAGTTGATTTTATTTTTACCTATTTTTCAAATACTTTAGTTAGACATACATTATGGAAATAATCTCATTTTTTATTATATGGCTCTTTTTGGAAAGAAACATAAAGGAGGCAAAAGGATGATTGATGCATATTATGATGATTTTTTATGTTATGTTTATGTTCCTATACATATTTATATGGTTGATGAAGGATGAAACATTTTGTATTATTGATGATGATGGTTGTTAATATTGTTATGCCACTATAATAGCATTTATATTTCATAGTTATGGGAGTACAAAGTTTTTTTCTATGTTTTATGAAGGATATTAGCCTAGTGGGATCCCACCTACTCATAAATAATTAAAAGAGGAAAAATATTTCATTTCCTTCAATTACTCAACCCTTATTGTAATTATTAAATATGACTAGTGGATGAAGGATGTACTCAACATCGACACTTTTATGCAATCGATCTTAGATCTTGATTCTTTGGATAGTCATAGGTAGCCCCTATGATCCTCCTCTTGTGCTTCTTGGGCCAAGAATTTCTAGGACATTGGATTGAATATCCTCATCTTACAACCTTTTAATTTGTCAATTTACAACTTCTTTGTCCCATACTTACAATGGTGTTCTCCCTAGGTTGTAGAGGTTGAAAGAAAATCGAACTGGAAAGTATTCTTGAACATATTGGAAATAAGTTCATTTATTGTTGCGTGAATGTTTTTAATATTCGAAGAAGGGATTCTAGTTTATGATGAATTTGACACACACCCATATCTTTAGTATAAAAATCCATAGTAGGCGTGCTTCAATACCATTCTAAACACCCATGGAATGGTCACTTCCACCTAAGCTTTGAAATTCAAGTAACTCTCCATCGTGGAATTCCATATTGTCTTCTATTTCATGATCATATTACCAAGGAATCACACATTTCCTTATTGACAGGGTTTAAAATAAGTTATACATGGCCACAAAAATTAGAGAGACAAAGGTATGCCTCTTTATCAGGCATTAGCTTTGTAACCTGGAAAAGAATCCACTGGTAATGCACAATATATAGAAGTTCTTAAGGATTATATGTTGCATTATATCTCATATTCAAACAATAGTGAATGTAGTAACCAAGATAGTAGCACTGAAGACTATGGTAGTTCTTTTGTTACTCTTGCACCCATTTTATTTCCTCTAGAGTTGAAAACTTTCCAAGTGATAAGAAAACAAATTGGGATCCCAAAACATGTACTTACTTGAAATACATATAGATAATATATCTACCACACCTACAACAACAAATTTGCCATCAATCAAGTACCTATTAGGAAATGAACCAAAACCACAAGGAGTATTGTTTTCATTCCTCGATGGAACAAAAATGACTAGAATTTCCACAAGAAATATTTTGTAAGAACTATCCTACACCACCTTTAGTTTATCACTATGCACCCTTATTTAATACTTCATATACAAGGAAAACTCATCAATATCAAATGTTTATCTTTTGATACATATATCCAACTTGTGTTTTTCATGATGCTGAAAAGCATTATCTCTTTTACAATTACCACTAGTTTTCCTTGAAGATGGTCGATCACATTCCATAATTGGAAAATTTTCACAATGAAAACTTTGCACCAAATCCTACGATACACTAAGAGATATGAACTTGGGATGGCCATTGTAGGCTCATACAAGGAAACTAGAAAGTCCAAACATTTCTAGCATGGAAGCAATCAAGTATAGCTGAATATTTCAACAAATGATTCTTCCCACAAGTACAACTGACCAAAAGCAAAATAGGAGACATAATATAGCCAAAAACCTTAGTGAAGTACTAGGATTATACTAGATTAAAATGGAATTGATAATGCGTTAAGGCGATGTTGTGCGTGTAGGCATATAACCATATATTGAAGGTAGAGAGTGACATGCCTCCAAATTAGATACAAATTAAGGCCCATCTAACCTTTCCTAGGCACAATTGACCTTTCCTTTTGCACTTAAGAATGCATTTTTCATATTTAATATATTATTAGGAAAGTTAGAGATGATTGTCATATCTTGTGTGCCTAATGCATTTATTGTGTAGGATATTGATAATAATTGATGCATATCACATGAAATCCAATCTAGAGAAAAATAAGGGACTTGATCCCTATTGCAGGACGACCAAAACTTGGTTGGATTAGAACAATCATTACTCTTCCATGTATATGTGAGGTCATAAGGAACCAAATCCTATTTTCTAGGATTTTTGGAGGGAAACATTCCTCTCTTCAAGGAGGATGCCCCTCAACTATTTTTGTATAAATAGGAGGCTTGAGTAAACCATTAGGGCGAGAAATTTTGGGAGATTATAAGAAGTAATAGTGAAGGATTTTTTTTCTTGTTATTTTTATTTTTGTCATGCTTCATGTATCAACACATTGTTTGATTAATGAAACACACTCATTTGATTCCATACTAATTTTTCTTTAAGGGATCTGAGTCTCCTTAGGTGAGGGCCCAACCTAGGTTCCTAGGCCCCCTTTTTGTATTTTTACTTTGCATGCATTAGTTCATATATATGTGTGTGTGTGTGTGTGTGTGTGTTTGCAATTTTAGTTTTTAATATTGTTTTTTGTAGGTTAATAAAATAGTTTGTTTACAAGTTTTTCTCATGCATATTGTATTAATGAATTTAGCCAGAGTCCTTTTATCCAATGCAATATTCTTTCTCATGCACTATCCTACCTAGACTGATTTTCTTTACTCATTGTTCATATATTTCTGCATTCTTTGTAAATAAATTCTTGTTTTGCAGAGCTACATGATAGCCCTGATTTGCTTATTCCTTTCATGAATTGATTCATTGGAGGTACCTAAGCTTGGAAAAGGTTAATTTACCCATATAAAACCTTCCTCCACCTTATTCACGTCTAAGAATACATTTATACCTCATAAAATGACTCTCGGTTGTTTCCTCTAGTAAAACAAAGTCATCTTGTAGCAGTACACAGATTTCCTTATAATGCCTCTAAATCTATACCCAAAGCTTGTTTATCATTCCTTAGAATATTATAATGTCCGATAGAACATGGATATGGATTTTAGAGGTTTAGAGACCCCTTAGAAACATTACCTTAGTATTTGTATATTTATTTCTACAATTAGAGCTTGTTGTTTGTATGCCTTCTTTCAGCTACAAGGTGATTTATCATGCACCGTTGAGTAGGATTGATTTGTCTTCAACATTATTAAAATGATTTCCTTTGATTTATTGCAATTAACATAGGTTTCTTTCTTCTTCTTCTTGCTATCTTTATTCTTGTTCTTCGATTTTAGCTATGGATGCAACTTCCAACACTTGTCCTCTATATGGCCATCAATGTTGTAGTGGTTGCTAGGATCTTTGCAATGGTGTGTTATGGATGCCATATTTTTATATTTCCCCCCTTTCTCTTCTTATTACCCTCCTTAGAAGCTTCTTGGTTCTCCTTCTGCTTTGATCCACTTGATTGCATTCTTTTTAGGGCTATGTTCTCCAGGTATTGTGCCTGTACACAAGCCTTGTCCACTGATTTTGTCTTGAACAACATCACTTACTCATGCATATGGCAGTGAAGACACCTAAAATACTTTAGGAGTACATCTAGGTTCTTTGGAGAGATAACCAACCTTATAGCCATCTTTCTGAATTTTGTGGTGTACTGCTACATGCCTTGGCCCGACTTTTGCTTAAAGTAATGCCACCGGATCCACCAATTCTCCATGTATTGAATGGGATAAAACTGTGACTTAATGAGGGTTTTGAAATATTCCCACTTAGTCACTGGAGGTTCTCCCTCCAACCTCAATATTTCCGTGCGGATCTCCCACTAAGTCAGTGCATGGCCCTCCAATTTTAGCTACACAAATGAGATATTTTGTCCTTCCTCATTATGATGGACGTTGAAATAAACTTCCAGTTGTGGAAACCAATGGTTCAGCTTCAGAGCGTTAATCTCACCATGGTATGACTTGATATCAACTTTTTATTCCATTTTAAACAGGGACTATGACCTGGATTGGATCATATTTTTTTCATCAATCTCAATGCATTTAGAGTGGGAAAAGTGACGAATCAACGCATGGGACCATTTTTACTGGTACGATCCAGTTTGGCGAAATGGGGTTTGAAACCTTCTAGGAGCATTTTGAGGCATAAAACGAAATTTTTTGGTAGTAAATTTTTTTCTCCATAGTTTCCCACATTTTCATGTTATTCTACACACAAATATCTTTCCAACGATGTAAGAAGCATGTCAATTAGAGTCTGTATGCAAATGTTATGCCACTCAGAAGTTGACCTTCTTGTTTTCACACCTATAATTTAGGAGGATGTTGCATCAACCCCCATTATTCATGGAAAAGGGGATAGCCACATGATTATGATGTAAAAGACTCTAGAAGATTCTATATGTAACTCTAGTTAAGATTTTATGCAGTCAAACTTAACCACTAGTAGGCTATCGGGTTGTGTCATAATCAGGTCACTAGGATGAAGAGGCATTCCATTCTTTTGAGAGCAGTTTGTTCAATAGTTGAAAAAATATAGCTAGCAGAGATAGGAGGTATAGCACACAGAGAGGATCTATGCACTGTAGCATCCCATGGGTCACAAGCATTACTTCTTTGTCCATGTAGTCATATTTCTAGACAAAGAAAGAGAGCGAAGTGACCTCGCCTTCTAGTTGGGTTTTCTTTCGAAAGGGTTTCCCAGAGCATATCTTGTATGTTATGTGTGTGTGTGTGAGATTATTTTTTCATTCTCTATTTTGCATGTGCTAATTACAATTAAATTTAGAGATCTAGAAGTTTAATAAAACTGCAATAGTGTAAAATTTTTAGAATTTTAATATATTATTATATGATTTGTTGTGATGAACTATCCAGTGGAATATACATGGAAGTTTACAGATAATTTGGTATCAGAGCGGGTTTCTTTAGGTATTTTTTGAAGATTGTAGGGATCTAGGTCGGTGGGTTCAAAAATCATAAAATCTTAATCATGGTTGACGAATCTGTAAACGAACCTCGTGATCCTGTAGAGGTGAGGTTTATGCGATTGGAACAACAAGTTACATATATCAACCACAATGTAAACCTCGTCATGGTGACCTTGAATAGAAAGTTGGGAATATTTGGAGAAGATGGGGGTTCAAATGTAGAGGATAAATTAGAATGGGGATAATAAGATCAAGGATAAACAAATAACCATTCAAAGAAAGAACACGAAAAAGATCAACCCAGTTCAATGGTTGTGAACCAACCATAGTCCCTATTTAAAATGGAAGAAAAAGTTGATATCAAGCCATATCACGATGAGATTGGCAATATGAACCTGAACCACTAGTTACAACAACTAAAAGTTTATTTTAGTGTCCATCAAATTGAGGAAGGGAAACATATATCATTTGCGAGACTGAAATTAGAGGGTTGGAGACTGAATTAGTGGAAGATCCATAAGGAAACCCTGAGGTTAGAGGGAGAACCTCCAGTGCCTAAGTGGGAAGATTTGAAAACTCTAACTAAGTCATAGTTTTATCCCATTGGGTACGTGGAGGACCAGTGGATCCAGTGGCATCACTTCAAGAAAAAGTTAGGCCAAAGTGTGCAGGAGTACACAACAGAATTAAAAAAGATGGCTATAATGTTGGGTATCTCTCCATAGAACCCAATTGTACTCCTCAAGTATTTGGGGGGTCTACACCACCATCTGCATGAACAAGTGATGTTGTTCAAGCCCAAATCGGTGGATGAGGCTTGTATACAGGTGTAGTACCTACATAAGATATACATGAAATGAGCGCAATCAAGTGGATCGAAGCAGGAGGAACAACATGAAGCTTCTAAGGAGGGGATGAAGAAGTGAAAAGGGGGAAAATATAAAAATACGAGAACCACAACACACCAATACAAAGATCCTAGCAACCACTACAACCAATGCAACATTAATGGTCATTCAGAAGAGAAGTGCTGGAAGTTGCATCTAGAACTAAACCTAAAGAATAAGAAGAAGAATTTCATGGCCATAGTTTTGAGAAACCAAGTTGAAAGTAGCTCAGACGTGGATGAGAAGATCATTTGCACGTTAGTGAAAATGAGGAGAATCTAAGTAGCCCTCAACAACATGAAGATAAATAAATGGCTAAGCTTTTCCATACAAAGATATAGGTCAAGAAGATGAAGATTTATGTTTTGTTTGACTCAAGATCGTAGGAAAATCTCATTGCAGCAGGGTTGGTCAAGATGTTGGGGCTATCATTTTGTGATTATCCAAACCCATATCCATTGGGATAGGTAAATAAGGATGTAGAGATGAAGGTAACAAAACATTGTAAAATTATATTTGTTATCAGTGTTGATTTTATTGATGAAGTAGATCTAGATGTGGTTCCCCTTGATGTATGTGGAGTCGTGTTTGGGAGTCCATACATGTACATGCGAGATGCAATATTTTTGAGGAGAGCCAATCATTATTGACTCGTCAAGGATGGAAAATAATTTATCATCAATGCGCACAAATGCAAGTAAAAAATTTCACTGGTAAGTGCCAACCAAGCCAAGAAATTGATTAGTTCCAGCAAGAAGTATGTTTTATTGTTTTTAAGAGAAAGTCAGTCTGAATAGGAGTCAATAAGAGGTAAGGCATCCCTGGAGAGGTGTATTCAGAAGCATAAACAAAAATTGGAGGAGTTATTACATGCATACAAGGATGTGTTTCGATAGCCCAAAGGGTTACCACCTAAGAGAGAAGTGAAAGATCCAGTTATTTTCGAACTCCCCATTGCCAAAATTGGGTTGTACAAGAAGTCTATTATAGAAGCAAGTGAGGTGAAGAAACAATTGCAGTTGCTACTGGAACATGGTGTCATTCAACTGAGTACATCTCCATGTGGGTCACCCATCATCATTATGCCAAATAAGGATGGGATTTGGTGGATGTGTATATATTACAAGGCATTGAATAAAATCATACTCAAGAATAGATACCCCTTGTCCAAGATGGATGATTTGTTGGATTAGTTGCAACAAGAAAAATACTTCACCAAGCAAGACTTGAAGTTTGTATATCACCAGGTTTGAGTCAAAGAAGAAGATACCTGGAAGACCACCTTAAAAACATGCAAGGTTTGTATGAGTGGTTAGTCATGTGATTTGGCCTATGCAAGACACCAACTACATTTATGAGATTGATGAATGATGTACTGCACCCTTTTATAGATTCATTTCTTATTGTCTATTTGATGATATACTGGTATATAATGCTACCTAGGAGGAGCATATTTCACATTTGACACGGGTGTTGGAAACATTGAAGAAGCACCAGTTGCTAGAAAATCTCAAGAAGTGTGAGTTTGCGCAACAGTCCTTGGTGTATTTGGGGTTTGTGATCGGTGGAGAGTTGAAGATAGATCCTTCAAATATGGAGGCCATCATGAAATGGTCGGTGCCTACTAATGTTTTTGAGGTTAGGAGTTTCATTGGGGAATCATAATACTTGAGGAAATTTATAGCCGTAGCACCATTCCATGCCATAACAAAAAGTGGCAAGAGTTTCCAGTGGGGAAAAAGTCAACTGAGGGATTTCGAGGAGTTAAAGAAGGAGATCAGTCAAGCACTGGTTTTGGCATTACCAAACTTGTAGCGACCCTTTGAAGTGGAGACAAATGCGAGTGGGTATGCTATTGGAGTTGTCTTGATGCAGGGAGGAAGGTCTATATGCTACCATTACGAAGTATTTCATGGGGTAGTCCTTAACTACCCTACATACGATAAGGAGCTCTATGCCATGGTGCAAACTATGAAGAAGTCAAAGCATTATTTGATGGGAAAGGAGACAGTAATCCACACAGATCACCAACCATTATAGTACTTTAGGCCTAGAGTAAGCTATAACAGATCAATCATTACAAGTGGATGGAGTTTTTACAACAATTTCATTTGGGGATCAAGTATAAGAAGGGTAGCACAAACAAGTTGAAAAACATGCTTTCAAGGCCACCCACATCAAAGATCACAAATTTGGGTACTCTTATGCACATGGATCCATTCACCCATGATGCATACAGAGAGGCATATTCAGAGGATGAGGACTTCAAGGAGGTGTATCAACAGTTCCAGAGTCAGAGTCATGCGCATAATGGCGAAAACACCATTGACTGCCATCTCTAGGATGGGTTACTCTACATGATGGATAAGCTATGTGTTCCTAAATGTGATCGATTACAGTTGATTAGAGAGGCTCACAGAGTCCAAGGTTGTAGGGAAATTTTGTGTAGGGAAGACCATGGCTAACTTTCATAGGTATGTGTATTGGCACAAGATGCAAGATAAGGTAGCTAGGTTCATAAGAGGATGCATTCTTTGTTGTGCTAGAAATCCTAGAAATAAGAAACAAGGTCTATATAATCCCTTAAATATACCTACTTGTCCTTGGGAAATAATTTCCATGGGCTTTGTGGGAGGATTACGGACAACTAGGAAGTGACATGACTACCTATTCGTGGTAGTTGATAGGTTCAACAATGTTGAAAAATGTAACTAGATCTGGTCTTCATAATGACATATGTAAGTGATGCGAAGAAGAAAAATAAAATTTGTATTGTAATTCTTGTCTCATGGGTTTCATGAGAAAGAAATTTTATTTTTAGTTATTCCCCCCATTGTGAGCCCCTAGGATTGGTCATAAAGTCAAATTGAGTCAATTTCATGTATGAAGGACCCTCCTTGGGCATGTTACATATTTTTATGAGTCATTAAAATAGTAAAGAGGCCCTCCAAGGCCAAGAAAAATCACCTCCAAACAAGTCAACTTCAATATGGATTAATAGATATACACCAAAGGACATGTTGGCTCACCCTCAGCTCAAGTTAGCTTATTTGATGGGGAGACCACTATAAATAGGGCAACTCATCCTCATTCAGAGACATATTTTTGGTCACAGTCTAAAGCTAGAATGAAGTGTGAAGTTCATTAAGAAGAAGCCTTATAACCAACAAAAAGAGAAGGGAAGGAAGAGTGAAGTCTTTCGCATTGTTTTGGCACTATTTTTGGGCTAAGTTCACTCCACATGTGCGAGATTACAGACCTCTCTATTGTAGGAAAAAGACCAAAATATCACAGTCATAATAAGATATTATTTTGGGTGAAGAATAAGGAAACTCTCAAGCCAAATTGTTAAGAAGAGGTCTCCCTCTAGAGTGAATATAATTAAGGGTAAAATTTGGTCATCCACATGTGTTAAGGGTTTTTTAATTAGGGCTGAAAAGGTTACATGTCTGAAGAAGAGGAAAAGGAAGCCAAATTCTGAAGGATAGCTAAGAAGGAGGAAGAAGTAGAGGTTTGACTATTATTTACTGAAGCAAGAAGGATCTCATCAAGGAAGCTTTGTGTCTTGGTCTTGGAGTGGAAAATAGGTCAAGGGTCTTGGTCTTGGTATTTGTTAATTGGAGTCTCTACAAGAAGAAGAATTCATTTGGGTTTTCCTCTCAAGTGGGAGAGGGTTTGTCCCTAGATGATAACCTATATTTTGTGTCTCTTGTCTCTTTGTTTATGCATTGATAGTTGTTTGATGAATATAAAACTCTAATAATCTAACTCAAAAGGAAGATCCTAATCTATTTGAGTAAAAAGAATTCACAAGTAGATATCATTAATAGAGAAATCACTTAATCTTGATGCCCTAGATTCCTCAACATGGTATCAGAGCTAAGGTGACAAAGTCAAGGAAGGGCATCTTATCAAGGGATACTCAAGGATCAAATCTCGAGAAAGACATCAAAACAAATCTAGAAGATAATCTTCTACAAAGAAGTGTCAAAACCCTAGTTTTAAGAAGAAATTCTACACCAACAAGAAGCCTTGGAATCCTCAAGTCATCTCAAGAGACCACAAAGGCCCTACTCAAGTAAAGGACTTATATATTAGTTTCCCTTCTATAGAAACAATACTAAGGATGTTGTCATCAAGTTTCTAAGGTGATCTCCCTCTCATTGAAGCAAGGTTCTTACCATTGAAGACATCATCAAGAAGTCATCATCAAGAAGGACATCACCATCAAAAGATTTAAAGTGATCTCCTTCTTTGTGGAGTCGAGGATCACTCTTCAAGATATCTATCTTCATCAAGGAGAAGTTCTCTATCATCTTTACTATCACCAAGTTAAAGGAGGAATCAAGTGGAAGAAGCATATTCTCAAGTAAGTATATTTATTTCTGAATCTGTCAAAATGTCTTTTTGCAAGGAAAGAAACAAATTGGTTGGGGCTTCAAACTATATCGCATGGAAGAAGAGGACAAATCTGAATCTCATTGAAAATGAGGTTACAGAACATGTTAAAGGATCTATCACCAAACCAACAAAAGGATATGCTTAATCACTTGGGAATTTTATGAAAGGAGAAGTGAGGGCTCAAAGGATTCTCATAGAATCCATCCAGGATCCCTCATTCCATATGTATCTAATCTAGACACCTCAAAAGAAATATATGACAAAATGGTAGATTTGTTTTCTATAAGAATTGTAGGGAAAAATATCTCTCTAAGGCAAGAAATATACAAGATAAATATATAGAAGGAAGAAGGAATAACCTCATACTTTATGAGGATATCCTAAATAAGGGATCAACTTCAAGATCTAGGAGAAGTAATGTCTAACAGGGAGATGACCATTGTAGTACTAAATGAACTACTAGAGGAATGGGGTAACTTTACTTAAAGAATTTATGGGAAGAAAAAATATACTCCATTCGAGGATCTATTGTATCTATGCAAGATCGAAGAAACCAGGTTGAAGGCTAAAACTGATGTGGGGTCAAGCAAGAGAAATCAAGCATATGCTACTATGAAAAAGAGAAGAGGAATGTCTGGACTTCAGAAAATGAAGAATAGCCTAGCTAAGATTCAATGCTATGGATTTCAAGGATATGGGAATTACAAAAGATATTGTCCTAAGATCAATAAGGACAATAATAAAAGAGGTGTAGAAGAAGCCCATATCATCGAAGAAGTGGAGGAAGCTAAAAAAATAAGTCCAAGAAAGAGGAAGTAAGAGATTTCTACTATGACGGAGATAGTCTTCCTCAACTAAGTTCCTATTCTTGCGACTTATATGATATGGCTATTGGTGGGCTCCAGTATTGCAGCAATAATGCTGCAACTCCTGGGACTCCCTTCTTTACTTTTATCAACCCGATAGTTCGTAGAAAACTTGGAAGCGACGGTGCTATATGCACAAGTACTAGCTCTTGCCGCAAGATGTCACTTGATCATCTAGCACAAGTCCACTAGGAGCTTAAGCCAAATTCTATGAGCTCTTAGAAGAAGCTTTTAATTGTGATGGATGAGAGATAACTCAACAGAGGCTAATCTACTTGTAGAAGCTGAAAGGAAATGCAAATCCTAGCAAATCTTAGTTTTACTGACTAACCCTACTGGTGCAAGAAAAGGGGTGAAAGCTGCAGAAATGGATGCCATTGACTCTTGGAAAGGTAAAGTGCATGTGACTAAGCTACTTCTAAAGCGAAATCTGAAAAGGAATATCTTTTTGTATTTTTGAGTAATCTTGTAGAATTATTATGCATGTGCTTTAACTGTTTTTGACTGTGCAGAGGTTGATTGGCGAAAGGAAATGGGATAGGTGCTTGCAGGAGGTTGGGAAGGTGAGAAGAGGGCCTAAGGGGTCCCTAGCACCCTTCCAGAGAGTTTCATAGCGATCAGATCTTGAAAAAGTGCTCTCGTGATCTTCTACAGGAAGTCTGTAGGGGTTCTACAGGATGTTCCGAAAGAGGATTTTGGAGGGTTGATGGAGGAAAAATAGTGGAAAAGTGGAAATGGAGGTTGGATGAGGATGTGAAGGGGTCTAGGACCAGGCGAATGAAGCTTGGGAGTGATGAAGGTGGTTGGATTTGTTCAAGGATGACGAGAGCAATGTTGCACAAAAATGTAGAAATTAGGGCAAGGTGAGAAAATGTGGCGAATGAAGGGAAGGAATTTGAGTTAGGGGGTTGGAGCAGGTTGTCTAATGGAAGAAGGGTAGGCAAGGAGGTATCACAGGTGTTCTGCACACTATTTTCCAAAACTGATCAACAAAGACTAGGAAAACCCAAGATCTAGCTATTTTGACCTACTTTGACCTAAAAAACAGAAACATGATGAAAAAAAGTTTATTGGAAGAAAATTATGCAAGATACCTATGGAAACTAGAAAGAACAGATTCTAAACATACAAGTACAACTGGTATCAACTTTCCTAACTAAAAATCTAACACTAGCAATTGCATGAAGAGGCAAAAACAATTTTTTTTGTGGTAGCAAGTATGCCTTGGTCTCAGCTCATGGTCCCAAGGAGGGAGAGATGCTATCAAGGATTTCTTGGTGGCATTTTTGTAGGTATTTTACTTTACCAAACTACCAAATCAACCTGAAGCATGAAAAGCTATCTCAATCATAAAAAACGACCTAAGTAACAAAGCAATATTTTAATCTAAATAACATAAATTATTCTAGGAATGCAGCAAAAAAACATATAGAAGTACACCAAGGAGGTACTGGAACTTGGGTTGGGCCCAACTCCAAGGCCTACAGCCTCCTAAGAGAAGCTCAGAGCTGATGCAAAGTGAAACTGATCTCCATTACTAAAAAAATAACCATGTCACAAAAATGTTTACAGCAAAAGCTCGAAAATGAGCTGAAAGGCAGAGCAGCACTAAAGTACGAAAATACAACTGTTCAAGAGCTAAACTACCAAGGCTGGAAGCCTTCCTACTTATGCACCACAAGGACCTCCAACAACCCTCCTTAACTCAAGGGGCTTGGCTGCTCAAAACTGCAAGTAATCAGGCACTTCACAAAAGCTACTCGGTTGCCCTTGGAAATCATCTTTGGTGGGCTACTGAACTCCGAGCTGATGGTGGAGAACTCGAGGAAGGGACCATTTAGTGTAGGAGACACCCTTCCTACTAATCCTCAACCTTTTTCCTCGTATTTGGCTGTCAATTGGCTCATAAATTCTTGACCTTGGTCCAAAAGATATCAAAAAATCTGCAATAAGCACGTATTAGACTTCATGGTTAAGTGACTATTCTCATTCATTCAATTAACATAAATATACTCCAAAGCATGCATAAACTATGAAGAATGGTGGATTAATCGAGAATAATAGGCAAAATGAGCCCAATAAGTTACCCATTTTTGGGGCTCATCAGCTATCATGATTCACTAAGAAAAATGATAGGATACATCATGGCATCATAAAAGCATTGAAAGCAAGAGATCATGACGTCATCATAAAGAAGCATGAAAGATGGTTGAAATTTAAGTCCATGGAAGTCACTCATGGAAGGATATATCTCTTGGAAACCTAATTAATAACATAGGTAATACTTATTGGAAAAGAAAGAAAAGGTCATCTAGTACAAGGCTCATCATACATCTCTCAAAAAGAAACATCTGCTAGATGATGATACTCAAGATCCTTATTGGGATATTCGTCAGAAGGTTCACCAATCAAAAGGAAGCAAGGGTTTGATCAGGAATTTCAATTTGTGAAATTCATGGGATGAGGGTAGGATGAAAAAAGAGGTGAAGAAGATGAAGGGATTGAGATTTTTTTCAATCAAGGAAGCTGTTGAAGGAAGCCTAAGATGACCTAAAAGAAAAATGAGGTATGTATGCTTGTATTCAATATTGAAGAGTCATGTCATATGGTTGCATAAAACATGGATAAATACTCTATTTTGAGAGAATGATCAAAAGAAAGGGATCTCCTCCTTTGCAAGGATGAAGGAAGGCATGGGTCACACATTGTCTAAATCAATATAATATGTCCTCATATGGAATATTAGGTGGTTGACAATAATTGAAGGAACTTTGATTTAAAGTTCATGGGAAGAAAATGTGTGAAGAAAGAAAGGAAGAGATCATGAAATATGCAACTATGGAAAAAGACAATCAACATCTGAGGACTAATATATTTGACTAGGATATCTCCATGAAAGATATGAGGACTCTGATGAAGTATATAAAATAAAGAGAACCTTAATAGTATATATATCTTTGGGAGATGTGTCAATGTGTATGAAGGATGTTGATGCAAAATAGAAAATTTCATGATGAAAGACCATCACAAAGGTAATTTTGATTTAATGTTCATTCCTTTATTTTGAATGATATATGTATGGGCTTATGCAGGGATGCTAAGGGACGATATATTGATATCTTGCAGCCATGATGTCCATGTAGTAGGATGAAAATCCTTAAGGAAACATGGCATGAAGGAAGGCCAGATAGGAACTAATGGATCACTTTCTGATGAAAGGAATAATGGCACGACTAAATCATGGATGAAAGTGATGGATGGTATGTGCCCTACAAAGAAATCCCAAAACATGAAGACTCCTAAATAAAGAAGATAAGTTCGTGACATTGTGAGGAGGATTTCTTCAAGCAGTTGGTTGTCTCATCATCTCTGCCTAAGGAGCTGTTGTAGGACCCTAATTTAGAGGGAGAAAGGAAACAATTTTCTTACTTGATAGAAACTCGAAAGAAAAATTCGTAAGCCAAGAGGGAGCTTAGGTACATTTCTTGTGTAGGAATGAATACATTCCTTCATTGGAATAGGTACATCCTCCCTAATTAAGAGGGAGAGATAGACACATCGTCATTGTCTTCACTTGGGAAGATAGAATGGAGGAGTGGGTAAATACCTGTGATCTAATTCTCTTTGAGGATGAATTAGGGCATCTAAGATAAGAGTAGTCATAGAGGACTAATATTCTTTGAGGACTGAAAATCCAAGATAAGAATAATCATCGTGGAACACACCCTAAGAACCTGGGTGGGGCATGTTCTGAGAGAGACAATGATGAGGGTGTCTATACATCATTGGTCTCGTCAACATTGAGCTAAGATCTTGTGGAGAGATAGAGATGTTAGTCAAGGCCTTTTTATGTGACAATGCTGGTTGATATGATGCTAAGCAAATGGGTTACCAATTTGACTCTTCTTATGAGAATTATTCAGATTGAGAATGACCAAGTACCATTATGAATACCTCCCTAGTTAAGAGAGAGTATTGGAAAATGTAACTAGATTTAGTCTTCATAATGACATCTGTAATTGTGATTTTATGTAATTGATGAAAAGAAGAAAAATAAAATTATTATTGTAATGCTTGTCTCATGGGTTTCATGAGCAAGGAATTTTATTTTTAGATATGGATCCCATTGTGATCCCCCAGGAGTGGTCATAAATCGAAATTGATTCAATTTCATGTATGAAGGACCCTTCTTTGGCATGTTACATATCTGTATGTGTCATTAAAAGAGTAAAGAGTCCCTCCAAGACTAAGAAAAAGCACCTCCAAACAAGTCAGCTTCAAGATGGAGTAATGGATCTACACTAAAGGACATGTCAGCTCACCCTCAACTCAAGTCATCTTATTTGATGGGAAAACCACTATAATTAGGCAACTCATCCTCATTTCAGAGATAGATCTTCGGTCAAGGTATAAAGCCAGAAAGAAGTTAAAAGTTCTTCAAGAAGAAGCCTTATAACCAACAAAGAGATAAGGGAAGGAAGAGTGAAGTCTTTGGAATTATTTTGGGACTATGTTTGGGCCAAGTATACTCCACACATGCGAGATTACTAACCTGTCTATTGCAGAAAAAAGGCTGAAATATTACAATCATAGTAAGATAGTATTTTGGGTGAAGAACAAGGAAGATATCAAGCCGAATTGTCAAGAAGAGGTCTCCCTCTAGAGTGAAGATAATCAAGGGTCAAAGTTGGTCATCCACATGCGGTAAGGGTTTTAACATTAGGGCTAAAAATGTTACAAATTTGAAACAAAGAAAAAGGAAGCTGAATTCTAAAGGATTGCTGAGAAGGAGGAAGAAGCAAAGTTTTGACTATTATTGACTCAAGAAAGAAGGATCTCATCAAGGAAGATTTGTGTCCTAGTCTTGGAGTGGAAAATAGGTCAAGGGTCTTGGTCTTGGTATTTGTCAATTGGAGTCTCTATAAGAAGAATAATTCATTTGGGTTTTACTCCAAAGTGGGAGAGGTTTTGGCCTTGGATGATGGTCCATATCCCGTGTCTCTTGTCTCTTTGTTTATGCATTGATAGCTATTTGATGAAAATAACACTATAATAATCTAACTCAAAAGGAAGATCAAAAGGAAGATCGTAATCTATTGAATTAAAAATAATTCACAAGAAGTTATCATTAATAGAGAAATCACCTAATCTTGATGCCCTTGATTTCTCAACAAGCAATATGTGTGTTTTGATGCCTTGTAAAGAGACCATCAATGGATAAGAAGCATCAAAATTATTCTTTGGACATGCCTGGCTGCACTTTGGGATACCAAGAAGCATCATTTCAGACATGGATACAAGATTTCTCAATGCATTCTAGACTACATTGTGGGAGAAGATGGACACAAAGTTGAAGTGATCCACAACATTCCATCCACAGATAGATGGGCAAACATAATTAGTCAACATGACTTTGGTGCAGCTTCTAAGGGGATACAACCAAAAGCATCCGAAGACCTAGGATGAAAATTTGGTATATATACAACATTGTTACAATAGAGTAGTCCACACTTCTACAAGAAAGCCCCCATTTGATACTTGCTTTGGATATTTTCCCCTTTCACCTTTGGATATTGCATATGGATAGCAAGGAGGAGTGATGGAAGATCTTACAGGAGATGCTTTGAGGGATGAAAAATTTATAGAGAAGATTAGGAAAATCCAGCTATATGTACAAGAAACACTGCAGAAATCACAAGAGAAGTATAAGGCCAGGCATGATTAGCATAAAACAAAGAAATCATTCAAGGTGGGAGAGAAAGTATGGCTATAGTTTAACAAGGAGATGTTGCATGGGTTTGGTAAGAAAATCAATGCTCTTAGATATGGTCCCTTTGAGATACTAGAAAAGGTGGGTGATAATGTCTATCGAATCAGTTTACCACCATATATGCGCATTTACTCAGTTGTGAATGTGGATAATTTGAATCTCTATGAGCCTTCCATGCTAGATCAGGAAGAGGAACAAGTCCTACCTTTTGTCGAGTATTTTCCACCAAATGCTCAGGCAAAGTTGATAGAGGATATAGTTTTGCAGAAGAGTTCAAGAACTACAAGACAGGGGCAACATGACCTTTGGTAGATTGGGTTGAAGGGACAACATACAAGCAAAGCTAAATGGTACACCAGAGAGAAGGTGGAGGAAAAATTTCCTCACCTCTTTCAGTAAAAGATTTTGGGGACCAAAAGCATCTCAAAATGGGGAGGCGTGCTCTATATTGGATATTTATATTGTTTTATATCAATATTGATGCATTTGGAGTGGAAAAAGTAGAGGAATCAACTCATGAGACCGTTTTTACTAGTGGGAACCAGTTTGGTGAAATGGGGTTCGAAACCTTCTGTGAGCATTTTGAGGCATCAAACGACATTTTTTGGGGCTAAAACTTTGTCAAATTAGTGAGACACTTATTTATGCTATTTTGCACACAAAGATCTTTCCAACAACATAAGAAGCATGTCAATCACAGTCTATATGCAAAATTTATGCCACTCAGAAGTTGACCTTCTTGTTTTCACACCTATAATTCGGGAGGATAACACGTCAAACCCCATTATTCATGGAAAAGGGGCCAGCCACGTGATTATGATGTAAAAGACTCTAGAAGGGTATATATTGTAACTCTAGTTAAGAGTTCATGTAATCGAACTTAACCACTAGTACGCTATCAGGGTGTGTTATAACTGGGCCACTAGGATGAAGATGCATTCCATTCTTTCGAGAGAATTTTGTTCCATAGCCGAGAAAAGATAGCCAAAAGATAAAGGAGGTAGAGCACATAGAGCGGGTTTGTGCACTGTAGCATCCCACGAGCCACATACCTTACTTCTTTGTACTTACATCCATATTTCCAGATAAAAAAAGAGAGCGAAGCGGCCTCACCTTTCAGTTGGGTTTTCTCTCGGAAGGGTTTCCCAAACATATATTTTGTCTTATGTGCGTGCACAAGATTATTTTGTCATTCTCTACTTTTCTGCACAATTTCCATTTGCATGCATGCACTAATTACAGTTAAATTTACAGATTTAAAATTTTAATAAAACTATAATAGTGTAAAAATTCAGAATTTTAATATATTATTATAAGATCTGTTGTGACGAACTATCTGGTGGAATATTCATGGTAGTTTACGGATGTGGAATTTATTTCTATAGAGTTTAATAATATTTTAAAGGGAAAGAAACAATATGGAAATGAGTATGGAGAAATGCAACCTACCTGTTGTGGAATCTTGGTCTCCCGAGTCAAATGGAGCTTGTCCCTCCAAAGTCATTTTGATTTGATTTCTAGTTTAATAGAGGACCATAGATATGATAAATGTGTATAATCCACATATTAACTGTACAATTATATTACTGTAAGAGATTCATATTAAATGAGTTTATATAATATACTACATAAAACAAGACTGTCAATGACGCCATAGGATTGCGCATATAAATCACCATGATCTCCTACTCTCTGGGTCCCCATCTACTCCGAAGTTTGATCTGATTGAGCCAAATATGTCGAGAACCAATGATCAAAACCCGTGCATAGTTTTCGAGAGTAAGTAAATGTCATTCTGGAGAAATATAATTGCAGGAAGAGATTTCTGTCAAGTGCAAAGTTGCTATGTTTTGTTGATTTGATAATTATTTATTTATTTATTTTATTTTTATTTTTTATTTATTTTTTATTTATTTTTTATATTATATATTATTATTATTATTATTATTTTTTCTCTTCTGAAGACTTAACCAATAATACATTTTGGGTTAAATTTTCCTTTAGGGATGGTGTTTTTATGATGATTTGATCCAAACAACTCGTATCATAACTGTAGCCCACTTTATTAATACCCTATAAGGAATATTCATCGATATTTCTTCCGATGCTTTGTTTTATCGCACCAATATCATTATTTGCCATTGTAATTGTCATTTTTTTTTATGTGTACAACATTTGGTGTTTGCACACAACGATTTCTCTTTATTACTTAATTTTTGTGGTTTCAATGTCGAATGATGATATCAATTTTAATTATAGTTAGAGTTGCAGTGAAAATATAATTCCCTAAATAAAATTGAAATAAAAGGACAAAGTTCAAGTAAAGCATAACTAACCCTAAAATAATATTTTTATATTACTTTCTTTAAATAAAGGTGATGATCATTTGATGGCATCTGTTTTTAAAAACAAAAGTCCATATTATCATATATAAAATAATAATATTTATTTATAAAAACAAAACAAATTGGTATATACACATCACTCAAAACTAAACATCTTACACAACTATCTAAATTAGGCACATTAAATCTTGCAATGTGAAGGATTGGCTAGCTGCATAGATCAATGGCGCCAAAAGATTGTGCACATAAATTGCCATGATCTCTTGCCCTTTGGATCCCCATCTAATCCAAAGTTTGATTTGATTGAGCCAAATACGCGGAGAAACAATGATCAAAACCTGCACATAGTTTTTGAGAGTGAGTAAATGTGATTCTCGAGAAATATAATGGAATTGTTTTTTTTATAGTGAAAAGTTAGATTATAAAGTACATTTTTTTAAATGTGATGCATATGTGCATATTAAATTTTTAAAACATTTGTAATAATATTGACGTTCTTAATTTATTAATTCATCAAAATTATAAAGATTTAAAAAAACTTCTATTTTTTTATTCTTTATTTTTTAATGGAAATAAAATTATAAAACAAGTCATTCATTTCCTTGTGTTTTTTATTAAAGTCTAATACACCATTAAATAGTAATAATCATAATTATTGTTGCGGTCATCAATATTCATATAATTAGTATAATCTTTAAGGATGCATATGGTAAAGAGAAGACTGAAGTGAATTGAGGATGCATATGTAAGTTGAGTTGAGAAATAGTTTTTATTTTTATTTTTATTTTATTTTCACTTGTATAGGATTGCAAATTAATGAATAAATATATCATTTTTGGTTATTGGAGCAATTGACTAGTTATCACTGAAGATCCCATCCTTAGTTGCCTTGAATGAGCTAGGACTTGAATTTGCTAGAGTAATGTGCAACCTCTTTCTCTACCATCATCATCTACTTAGAGAAACAATAACAGACACTTGAGAGATTGATGCCTTTTCTCCTAGAAAGTAAGAGATGAAGATAAATTTTAATAGTCAATAATGGCATATATTACACCATGGAAAGTAAGGATGACAAGGAACCATGTGGTATCACTTTTTCTTAATTTGATTCATTGATCAAAATATATGCATTTTCCACTTGTGACATGTTCAAAATGTATTAAAGTAAAACATGTCTTACTAACAAATATCATCTACCATGATTCTTCAATACATATACAACAAGTAGCAAGTTATTATAGGGGGAATGTGACATCTATTTTTCCTTGAGTCAAATGACTCAATGCTTGCAACACTCTCAAAACAACCCACTAGCTCAACATTGCATTACATGGTACCTTATTTCAATTCTCTTTTTGTTTTGGACAACACTTTACTATACATATACGAGGAACTTATAATTGAGAGAAAATTCAAAATTGAAATATCTCAATATTATCCAAATACTTCCTCATTCAAATAGAAAATAATGTTATTTAAAAAGATATATCTTACTCTAATCCAAAGTTTAATTCTTATTTTAAATTTGCATATGAATACAAATAATTTAATTACAATTGGAGTTAACAAATAATAAAACCATTTAATAAATCAATATATATATATATATATTTTTTTGTAAGCTGTGGTAGTTCCTTATTTTTCTATTTATAAACCAAGTTGTTCCATGCACAAAAATTTGGTGGCCTCAACTTGCCCAGATGGGAAACCAAGTCTGTTGGCCACCTAAGTCTGTTATATGCCATCCAGAAACAAAATTTAACTAGTCTTTCAATCCAAGCTAAATAAACTTCACATCTAGAAACGCTATTCAGGTTCCGGACTAACATAAAACACAGGAAAAGAAAATGCTATTTGCTAAAAACCCAAAACTAGAAACTGAAAAAACTATTCCTTACAATCACCTTTGTCAGATTCCACAATAGCCGGTGCGGTGGCAAAGTCGCTTGGCGCTGGATACAGCTTCATCAACCATTGTTGGATCTCCTCTAGCTTACTATCTTGCATAATCAAGATAATTTGCAGGTTTTTCATGTCCTTTTTGATATTGGGCATGCCTTGAGCTATTTCTGCTATTTCCCCCGTCCCCTGCTCCAGGGCTCTGGCCAGTGAGCGCTTCATAACCCAGTACACGTGCAGGGCTTGTCTGTATAGCACCATCCTGCCTCTGGTGTGCCCTGGGTCGGGGACTATATCCCCCCATTCTTCCATCTCTGGCTTAGAATCTTCTTCCATGATGCTATCCTCCATCTCCTGTATTAGCCGACGAATGTCAGCGTTTGTCCCTTCTCTCTATGTGTGTGCAGCTTCATGGACAACCGTCCTGATAGATTTCCTACCTCTTCTCTGACATGCTGGTGTCGAAGTTGTAGGATCACTTCTACACGACTGGCTCTGGCGCCCTCTACCCCCAAGATAAGACCTTTGCCCAAGCGTGCCATCTTTTCCTTTATTGACTCCTGTTTACAATCATCAACAACAAACGTTAGCTTTTTTGCACTTCTATCTTCCCATCAGCCAGCATGTCCTTGTTGCTCAGCATTCCTTCCCCACTCCGACCTCCCCCGTCACTCTGAGAGCCGATGGACTCCCCCCCTGAACTAAGGATGGTGGTCAAGCCTCTGTCTTCCCGTCCTTCTCATGGAATTCGGCCTTAGTTTTCCAGGGTTGACCCTTTTCCCTGCTAATACATTCCCTAGGTATGCTTATGCTTTGATAATCTCTCTACCTCACAACACCGTCCTCAGACCCGCCCAGACACAGCCCCTCCCCTGCGAGTCCCAGATTCCCCCCCTCCTCCAACATACTATGCGAGACATAGTGAACTGTAGGAGGTAAGCCAAAGGGAACATACCCGGAATTAAGCTCGGCCGCAGAAGATTCCATCGCTAGTGCTGCCCTGTTCCCCTCCTTCCTTTGCTGCATACTAGGCTCTTTTCCTACCCTTGCCACCCTCATGAACCCATTCCCATCTACCCTACATCCCCTCCCACTACTGCCATCGTTTCTTCCCACTTCTCCCCCCACACTCCCGCCACTTTGCTTCCTCGACATTCCCGCAGTCATGTAGGATGCCACCATGTCCGTTGATCCTGATTGAGGGCAGTTGGTGGCCGTCCTGGCTGTCCTCTCCCCTGCGTTGTCCTCTGGCTCGTACACTCCCCCTTCATCACCCCGATCGGGGGAAATCAATATATTAAATTAAAGTAAAATAATAGACCTATTTTTATTTTATAAATATATGATTGAAATTAATCAATCTCAATTAAAATAAATAAAATGAAAAACAATTCCGTATTTTAATTATTTTAATTTAGGTGTCCATAAGGTCTTAGATAGATGGTGATTGGGTGTCTTGGTAAGGCACTCATACGTGTTAAGTCACTTGCTCAATTCCTGTTATTAGAGTGTTATTCTTAGACATGACATTATTCTTGGAAGTCAAAAGATGCAGATCTAATCTTAAAAATTCTCACTAACTTCCCCTTCAAGATTCCAGATTTCTCATAGAGCATTTATTAAAATAATGATTCCATCTTTCCCATTAACAATAATTTGCTTTACAAATTATCTCATCCACATACAAGGATCTACGTTACCAAAAGCTAACTATAAAACCTTGTTATATTATGTAATATTTTTACATCTACGTGACCAAAAGCTAACTATACAACCTTGTTATATTATGTAATATCTTTACCTTTATAAAACAGAAGCTACGGGAAGTAAAAAACGATGCCGATCTAATCTTAAAAATTCTCAGTAACTTCCCTTCGAGATTTCTCAGGGAGCATTTATTCAAAACGTGATTCCATCAGTCCAATTGATAATAATTTGCTTTACAAATTATCTCCATGCAAATGCAGAGTATTTGCGCTCCCAAGCGCTTGAACTGTTACACTACCGGGCAGAAAAAACTTGTGACTGAATAATGCTGTTATGCTTCCGTTTGGTTTCGCATGTAGCAGTCGCAGGTAGCTAACCATAACTAATAACAAGAAAAAACTTGAGACTGAATAATGCTACATTTTCTCCATTGATATTAAAGTCTATTTTTTGGAATTCATAATGATAGGTTATAAAGATAATTAATATAGATTTATTTTAAGTTAATATAGATTTATTTTAAGTACAGATATAATATGAGTGGAGAGAGATCAATTTTCTTTATTGTCTAAATTTGTTTTAGAGAGTGTAAAAATATATGTTTTTTTGTTGTTTTTTTTTTTAATTGATTTTAATGCAAATTATTGTTTTAAAAACTTGGTATTTTGATCTAAATAGAGTATATATAGACCAATAACGTTTTAACTATAAAACTTAATTCTTTTTCCTGATCATAATAATATCATTTTTTAATAATTGAATATATAATGTATACACAATTGACATTAAAATATTTTACATAACATGTAATTAAACTGGTGACTTTACATCAAAGAATGACTTAACAAATCCCTGACCAAATTCCATCCAAAAACCCATATACTACATTTTTTTACTTTTAAATACTTTACAACCCAATATTTTTTTAATTATAACAGATATTATTTTTTCTTTTTATTTAAAACATAATTTTTAACTCTTATTATACCTGCCCAAGCAGGTATATAGCGATCGGTATGCCGTTGACCGCATATTAATGGTGTTGACTCGTTTTTATATCCTAGATTTAACCAAAGTTTTTCTACAATTTTGTAGTGCAAGTGGGCATAATATCGTTTAACCAATGTTTCCTCGTTATTTGATTGGGCACGAAGAATGCACCTCTTATTGCAGCCTTTTTTTACATTAAGTGATCAGTGAATTAACTTTACCACTTTAACCAAAGTTTTAGCTTTAAATTTATCATATAAATCTTTTGAAAGATAATATCCTAAGTTTTATTTTGAGGCCAGCAGGCGCACACTTATTTTGAGGCCATCTGTGTTTCTGCATGTAGTCACATTCATAGAGGCATCCACGTGTAGGTTGCAACAAATTGTATATAATATCAATCAACTACACCACCGGAAGGAGGTAGATGGTAACGGTCTGTGAGTGTTTTTGCATGACTAGGTAGGAGGTGACTATTTGTGAGTGTCTTTGCATGTATCGACATTGATAGAGGGGTCGTAGTGTAGCTTTCAACAGACTGGTTCAATTCGAACCAGAGCGAGCCAGTTCAATTCACATCAGAACCAGAAGCGAAGCAAAGAAAGACAGGGGCCTAATTGCATTTTTTTTGTTGATCCACTGTTTCACCGAACACTTTCTTAGTTAAGCATGACTCTGACTGTTCACCTTAATCTTTGCGTGGGTATCATCATTAGATTCACTAGAGTCTGCTGAAATTAGTTTTCTTTCTTTGTCTGTTACAAAAAGCCCTTTGGTTTCTTCCATAAACGGCGAATGCGCCCTAGTTTTAGTCATTCCCGCACAGTTGTTTGTTTCCTCGTCCAAAAAACTCTCACCCTCCCCTGCATTTGTTGTTCTAATTATGTCATTTCTGCATTAAGGTCTAAAGACTGAATTGCTTCCCAGAGGACCCATTTCGTTTTGTTCTTCAGGAATTTCATTAGTTGTGCTGCAACATTTTGTGGGAATTTGGGTTTTTTTTTTTTCAGAATGCGTCAGCTAATCCGAAAGCTGCAGAGAGTGACAGATCCAGCTGCTTATAGATCCAGGTGCCTTCAGTTGCAAAGCCCTCTGCTTATGGCGAACAAGGGCGAGGACAAGTACGGTTGCTGTGGTGCTCATGAACCTAAAAGAAACAGAGGCCGGCGGCGATCCCAGGATTGCTGTTACACCGATGTCGTCGACCGATGTCCCCGAAGGATACCTGCCTGTCTATGTGGGCATGAAGGAGCTCAGAAGATTTGTTATAAACGCAAGCTTTCTCAACCACCCCATTTTCGCGGAGCTCCTGCAAAAGTCCGCGCAGGAATATGGGTACGAGCAGAAAGGAGGCCTCAAGATCCCTGCGATGTTATGCTGTTCGAACCTATCATTTTTCTTCTCAACAATCAAAAAGCTGTGCTTCAAAAAATAATTTTGAATTTTGAATTTCATTTAAATTATAATTTTTTAATGACCTCGCAATTTCTTAATTACTTAATTTAACTTTAGGCTTTCCGTGTATTGTGAAATTGTATGACCTATGGGGATATGTCTCACACTATTATTGTGATTATTTTTTTCAAACCAATTGTTTTTGTGTTATCGTTCTATCATTGCGTTTTTTTTTTAATCAAGTTGGATTCAGTCGGCTAGGCAATCAGGAAAAACATCTTTTATTTCTCTTGCCTTTTTAAGATAAATCATTTTATGAGTGGAATTTAACCGTCCGGTGAAATTAAAATCCATGAAATTGTGTAATTAAATAATTGATTTTCAACCATATCTTGATATTAGGTATTGCAAATGAATATGATTAACTAAAATGTAAAATTATATTATGCATTGCAAGTTAATATATAATTAAAATTTTAATTATTACCATACTTGTGAGGAATGGCAGATATTATACGTTGTATATGAATATAATTTCATAGAAAAGTGTAAAGATATTTTAAATA